>JANIWU010000170.1:0-11652 GCA_030705145.1 Hagleromyces aurorensis | reverse complement strand
AGCTGTAACATGGGTTGTCGTGTATGCTGTACGGATAGGAGGACAGGAGATACACAATGTTTCGGTAACAGTGGTCAAAGCTCCGTTCTTGTCAGTACTTTCGTGACAAGAAACGTATACGACTTTAGTAACACCTTCAGTAACGCATGTGGTCGTGTATGCTGTAGGAGCTGGAGGACATGAAATACATGAGGTGATAGTAACTGTCGTTAGAGAACCTTTAGTGTCTGTGGTTTCATAACAGCTTACCAATTCGACTTTAGTAATAGTCTTCTCGACTACAGTAGTGGTGTACACAGTAGTGTGAAACTTAGTGGTGGAGGCAGAATCACCTGATTCATTTGTTGAAGCAGATTTACTAGCTGAGGCAGTAGAACTCACACCAGCGCTTGAAGTTATGGTACTGGTTGAGGAACCAGAAGTTTGAGATCCTGATGGATTCACACTTGAAGTAGGGGTAGCGGATTTGACACAACCGTTAGAATAATGTGGTGTTACATCAACAGCGTCTGTCGCGTATTGCACGTTCGAAATTGTACACACGCTTGTCTTGAAGTCTAATTCCACTTCGTTGGAAATTTCGGTGGCAACTTCTCTCTTAGCCAAGGCGTGATCTATCAAAGAGGCAGTGTAGTCAAAAACAACAAAACCACTAACTTGGCCGGTAGACGGTGTAACATCTATGGAGAATCCACTTGGTCCCACATTGTACGAAAGTGCTTCGGATGGTGCTGATGAAGCCAGACATACGTCATCTGCTAAGTTGCTCAGCAAACCTGAGTTTGCCCCAGTGTAGATGTAGTCGTTGTTTGCATTTGAAGAAACTGTGAAGCTGTCGCTGTAAAATTCCGATGGAATGTATAGCGTCCAAGCAACCAATACGTCACTGATGTATGTCGATGATTTGGTGATTTCGGAAGAGTTGCTGTTTAGGTAGGTGATAGTGGCATCATAGTTTGTGTTACCAGCAACAAATCTTAAATTAGCAACACCACCACAAGAGACATCTTGGCCTAGCTTTGCATTGAAAGATCCATCGACGTCCAAAACATCATCTGGAGCTGTTCTAGTGATGGTATAGTTTCCTTCATTGTAGACAACATCTGCGACCTCCTTGTTTGAGTCATCAAAGATCTTGAACTCGTTGGTCAATGGTGTCAATCCTTCAGGCAATTGAAGAGAAACAGATGCATTTGCACCAGCTAGACTCACTGTAAACGAAACGAGAACGATAGGTTGCTTAGTGGCGGCTGCTACGCCAGATGCTGTAATAAAGTCGACGGCCTTTAGACTCAAGACTTCAGAAGTTCCTGTTGGACTGGAAGAACTGGAACTGCTCGAGGTGGAAGAGGTTTGACTGGACGCACCCTCTGTAGTTGAGACTGTTGAGGAACTGCTTGTAATGTCTGTACCTGAAGACAAAGTTGGAGAGCTGGAAGAGGCAGTCTCGGTTGATGAAGTTGAGTCGGTGACACCTGATTGGGATCCAGAAGTTGAGCTTGTCGAGCTTGCAATTTGGGAAGAGCTCACACTGGTAGATGGTGCACTAGAGCTCGATTCTTCAGAGGAGGTAGATGGGGCAGTGGAGCTTGACTCCTCAGAAGAGGTTGGTGGCTCGGTTGGCTTCGATTCCTCGGAAGAGGAAGGTGGTTCAGTAGGCTTCGTTTCCTCGGAAGAAGTAGATGGGGCAGTGGGTTTGGATTCTTCGGAAGAGGAAGGTGGCTCGGTTGGTTTCGTTTCCTCGGAAGAAGTTGGTGGCTCGGTTGGCTTCGTTTCCTCGGAAGAAGTTGGTGGTTCGGTTGGCTTCGTTTCCTCGGAAGTGGTCTCTTCAACCAGCGTAGAAACTGTGCTGGTCAAGACGTGGTCGCCGTTGGGGAGAACCGTCTGATAGAATGAGACGAATTCCGTGTGCGTGGCGTCCGGAGCGATTACAGTCGTGGTGAATGGAGTTGGGATTACAAAAATTGGGTATGTGGTCGTTGCCACAGATGGCATGCCATCAATGCCGTCCGTGCTGTAGTACGATACTACTTCGGTGTGAGTCGAGTCGGCGTCGATGATTGTGGTAGTCACCGGTGCTGGGACATCCAGGGCGGAAACGAGGGCGGCGCCCAATACTTGCAGAGGCAGCAAATTCAAGTAGGACGTCTTCATTTCGCGGTGTTAAGGTCCCTTTGCGGCTTGGATCAAATGGAGCTTGGGCGAGCAGCATGTTGCCAGAGAAGCATTGGCCTTATATATAATTGTATTTATGAAGTACGAGCTGTCCGGGGGCTGTTGTATTATTTTTAGCTGGTTTTGCAACAGACCTCTAGCAGCGAATTTTAAGCTGAGACAATTGGGCTTTTCTATTCAGGAGATTCTCTGAATTAAGCATGCCCGGTAAAGGGGAGAGAACAATCCCACAGGCCATACAGAGTTTATGTCTGTTCTGGATCGCTATTCTTTCTTAGGGATTGGTGACTTCCCTGTTGGGAGTCCTCCCAGATATCTGCAATTAGGCACTGACCCCATTGGAGTGTGTCTAACTTGAGGTATTGAACGCTGCAGTCTTGTTTGGGCCACAGACTGTTTCGATGCTTGCCATTATACCAGTGACCAGAAGAGTGCTTGTTATTTGCAACGCTATTGTCGCGAAAACAATACAGATACGCCGTAATGGGGTAGAATCGGTCCTGGTCTCATTAGCGGCTGTGGATCAGAAAGAACGTTCCTGTGGCCAGGCAACCGGAGGGGAGGCAGAGGGAGAAGTTACTTTTTTCTGCAGGCCCCCTCTGCCGTGTAGACGTGCAGCTCGCCGTGTAGGCATGTGCGATTTTCCCCTCCGCACTGCCCAAACGATGGATCTGCAGACGACAAAGGCTAGCGGGGAGGGAGCGGCAATTAAAACCACCGCCCACTCTATGCTTGTAATATCGCTGGCCAGAGTCCCGCAGAATGTGAAGTATTCTAACTTGGTGCGAAACGCATAGCAGCAGACCCACTACCTTGCAGTGCAAGGCAACCGGTTCCACAAGACGTTGGGACAAAGAGCTAGCCAGCCACGCTCATCCGTTTTGGGATACAATTAATCGCCAAATCGAGTGCTGCCCTCACGACAGGATAGCGGATGCCGTCAATGCTCCCCACCCGATTAACCATCATACTTCGGTATTATTCAGGGCGATTCTCACATATCTTGCCTAATCGGTACATGGGTCCAACGCAGCGCCTATCGTCCGCAATCTAGACAGCAATCGAAACTGCACTGCCATATGGTATGCACCAGGATATGTTACGCTTTGGGAAACTGTGTATGGGCCCGAACCGCTTTTCTCAGAGATGCGTGAATACT
This sequence comes from Hagleromyces aurorensis, assembly GCA_030705145.1. Taxonomy (NCBI): domain Eukaryota; kingdom Fungi; phylum Ascomycota; class Saccharomycetes; order Saccharomycetales; family Saccharomycetaceae; genus Hagleromyces; species Hagleromyces aurorensis. Next base: position 8,318 of record JANIWU010000170.1, on the reverse strand, counting down.
GCTGGCCTGACTCTTGTTGGGCGGCCTCCCACCGGCTGCAAAGGTGCAAGCCGCTTGGGATAGAGGTGGCGCTGCCACAGGCGTAGTGGAACCAGCGCCCAAACTTCGGGCAGAAGACGCCGGGCGGACGGGACACACATTTCCACCGCTAAGCTGCACAGGCCAGGGAAGCCGCCCAGCCATGTTCCGGACGCCTTGAGACGCCTCCTCTGCTGGACGTGTCATAAGCTCACATGTCTGCCACCACTGCGCAGAAGATGCGCTTGGAAGTTGCGCACCGGCCTTTGCAGTTCGGCCATTAGCGTTTCTACTTGCACCGCGTTGTTTCGCCATCACACCGTTCGGACAGCGGTGTCTCAAACCACGACTCGCAATGTCCGGCAGCAGCAGCAAATCAATAGCGCCACCGCGTCACATTGGTGTGTAAACGGAGCCTGCACTGATTTAAGCTCGCTGCGCGCGTGTTGGCTTCAGAGGGCATTGACAACTAAACGAGCTAATGTTGGTGATCCCGACACATGCTATTGAATGACGTCGTTACAACTGGACAACCACACCATTGTCACGCCCCCGTGGTGTCCATCGCCGCTAGAGCACGTCGTGTGCCATCTGGGATTTGCACCATCTGGCGACTGGAGCACCCCGCCAGTTCGCCGCTGTGCCCATCACTACGCGGTCGCTACTGGTTATGCTGATCTTCTTCCTTTTGTCTATTGTGGTACCCACGGGCTGGCATCGGCCTTAAACAGATATGTGTGTTTACGGACGGTAGTTTGTTTGTCGGATTGACAGCCTCTGTTCCCGATCCGCACTGCTCGTCCGCATTGCTTTTTTGCGTTGCTAAAACGCTGGCACGTTCTGCCTCCACACGACGCCTCTGGTCCGGCCGCGCGACAACGGTAGGCGTCCCAGTCGGGGCTAAACGTAGATCCGTAATATGTGCTTACCCGGTGCACGCGTAGTGCGCGCACTACCGCGGCAGCCGCCAATAGCAGGCAGGGCACGAAGACCGCAACACCTATTGTAGTGCCTCTGTATTCAGACGTCGGGGTGCCTGATGTTCAGGCACCATCGTTACCGTGAGCCTCGTTGTCGTGGCCCTGGCGAACGGCCGGGTTCCACATGTGCTGCGCATTCCACCACCTCAGCTCATCTCAAAGAACGCACCCGCACATCGCAGCGAGATCTGTCCCAGCATAGTTAGACTATCCCAGAACGCCTGCAGGGAACTGGTCAGTAAAAACCTACGCAAATACATGTTACAGAAACTTGGGCCTGCAGGTAATGCAGTGTGGGGCGGGTGGTACTGCGCGGGCGCTCTTTTATTGGTGCAGCGTGTTGATTGCTCGCTCAGCGCCGCCGCCTCACACCCCAGGTTGTTCCTGCTCTCCTGCGCCTCTGCACCCAGTTGCCAGCCTGCGAGGAGTCGAACCCGGCCAAACACCTTGTTCGTGGCCCCGATGAACGTCCGGCCATTCTCCTTGGGCTTGATCAGCTTCTCGTTGTGCTTCCTCTTGTGGAAACTGAACTCCATCAGCATCCTCTGGTCCGACGCCTCCGGTGTGTACCTGCCGACCGCCCCGGCCAGCAGCTCGTTGAACCCGCATTCTTGGTCGAAAATCTCTAGTTTGACTCATATAAGATGGAGGGCTTGTCAATGCAAATACGGCATTCAGATCTCACTTTTTAGACGTTTACCTACATCTAGCTCAGAAATGATCACATGTCATATATTTTAAGATCCATACCCTAACGAAACTTAGACATATTCAAATTGGAACATCCATATCAAAGAAATAAACAAGTCCATTCTATGACGTTTTCCAAAGCTGGATGGCACTTATAAAATAGGTCAAAATCCTCTAGTCAAGTCATCAGGGTTATGCAGCGCTTTAACTATGCCATATAGTTGGAGTGATTAGATATGATGATCTTTAAATTCTCAGGACGAATACACGACACACTATTTTGCTGGCCCTCAATAGTGTGTCGTTATGTAATGATCACGTTAAAACCTTCTTTTTATCTCAGAGACATCATTAGAGTATTGAAGTAGTAGGAGAATTGTTTTTACTTATAGCTCTCTTCTTTTATGTCTATTTATTGAGACACCATCCATCATTCAAAGCTCTTTTGACACGACGCTTTTCATAGCCCACTATTGTGAAAACTTTTCATATTCACAAGCCCCAACCGATTTTCAAAGAGTTCAACATGCAGGCACGTGTATATTTCTTTTCTCGTGAACAGTTAGTACTGCTGTTGCTGATGCTAACTTGGCACTTTCGACTAAGATTCCAAACGTCCCCTTTCATTCCAATGAGTATTAGACCCTGTAGTTCTGTGGCAAGCTAATCTTAGATGAAGGTGAAATGTTTGTATCTCCGGAAGTTCCATTCACTGATATCAACACTCTATCTTAAGAGGTTCTATTCTGGCACTTAAAAAGACGATAGTTGTGGGTTGGCTATATCGTAATTATTTTATGTAAAATACCGACTTTGTTTTTTTCCGTAGCCAAATCCTTTTAATTTTCTTCTTACTGAACAAAACATGAAAAACATTGATACAATTTTTGAAAACACTCTAGTTGGGAGATATACTTTACAGGTTGCAAATGTTGTTTGTGAAAGAAGTAAATACTAATATTCGTCCCTCTTTATAACACCTGTTTGCGGTAGGTACAAAATTCGAAGAGTCACTTTCATCTCAGCCATGTCCTTGTTTGTCATGCTTGTCGTTGATGTTCCCGCATGATCTTGATTACTAGAAGAGTGCTTTTATACATTGTGACAACACTCGGTACTGGTCTTATAATTGACAGAATATCTCTTGGCGTATCAGAATTTTGAGAGTTACCAATTCTTGGTTAATATGCTTGGCAACTATCCACCTCCGGCTTCCACAAACTCTCAAATGTCAACTCCCAAGTCGCTATTGTATCCACAGTGTTGGCTCAGTTGTCCTATGACTCGAGCTGAGGTGCTGGGGCCAGTGATATACTCTCAAGAGTGTACTCCTTGCCATCCTGAGTGATGACCCCATTGTGCTGCCCATTTTCCAGAGTAATAGTTACCGGCTTCATCATGAGGAAATCTTCATCGGCTAATGAAGTTGGAATCGTAGGCACGCCTTTAGTGGTTTGTGAACTTATGGCGGTGCTCAAAAGGAAAAAATGTATCAAAACCATATAAAAAAACATCTGCCACTGTGTGTTAGGAGGCAAGTTCAGTCTTTGAGACAGATATATGGCAACTCGGCAGGTATTAAGAGCTGTTCCCACCTGGCATTCAATATTGCCGTCCTACTTATATACCAGACCATGTGGATACACCTACATTTGAGTTAACCCCGAAAGTGATCGGCCTTCCGTTTCTAGACCTACTCGTGTAGAATCGGCACGCTGCAGTGTTTGTTTGAAAAAGTAAAACGAAACAATTATTTTCGTGGTGCTACAAAGCTGTCTGTGTTTTATCCTGCAGTATTCTGAATAGACGTGGCCTATCAACTTTTACCAGCTTTTATCAATATTTATCGGATTTTCAACTTTCCGGATCGCTGGGAAGTGTACCAAGTTGGGGTCTTAAGTTTCTTTTTATGTTCTATGCGAAGAACGATTGGCTTTCCAAGCATTATTTTCTGGCATTGTGAACACCATAATGCTCTGAAGAAGCAGTCTCCATTTCACGCAAAGTCTATGTGTTGAACGGCACAAAAAAATCGGACATCAGACTTGAGATTTTTGAGTTTTCTACGTGGCACACCGGAAGGGTACTCCAGGAGTTGTTGAGGCGTCTTCTCTAGCATCTGGGCTCGGAAGCATTTGTGCATACATAGCGTTGGTGTAGCAATGGAGCCAATTCTATGTTTACTGACGAGGATGACAGGTAGGAAGTCAAAGGCTATAGACCGCTGCTATGCGAGACTCAAAATAGGGAAACAACGACAGCCTGTTTACTCTAATACAGCATATCCACGATACTGAACATTTCTGACCTGCAGTCAAATATTGCCCGTTCAATAGCGAAAGCAATCTTCAGCAAGAGACACGACACTGCACAATTGTCTGACATGTGAGAGAAACTCTTTCTATTCTTTACACCAACATTTTTTCAAGGGCGGAGACAACGCATGCAACGACTTGTTGTCCCCTCTAATCGCATGCTACTTTCTTATTTCGGAAATGACTAAACGCATATGGTAATATAGAAAGTGGACAATTGATATTTGTAGACCTCTGGTCCAGGCAGGTTTAAACACCCGTGCGTTTGGATCCCTGAAAAAGAAGTATGGACAGCATGTTTTCTTCTTGATATGCCTGATAATTTGTAAAAGAAAGCAGTAAGGGAGAGGCTGAACCCGTATCAAAACATCCCTAACTACAGAGCAAACTAAAAGAGTAACAATGGACGTGTGTGTATGTGCTACTTCTTGTCGCTGGCGCTATTGTCTGTTTTCCAAAACACTCCGTAAAGTAAAAAGCATTGGGCGAACACTTCCGAAAGGAGTCAGATTACCAGAAATGGACAGCCACAAACCTGAGCCAAGAGAGTAACTACTGACCTGGATATCATTGACAACTACTTTACCTGCACGAGTATGCCTATGGAGATCAACAAACACGGTAGAGCCGGCTGCCTGGAAGATTTTAGGACTGTGCAACAGAGGCAGGCTTATTGTATAAAGCCAAGGAACAAAGCAGTGAAGGGCAGTTGTAACAATGCACATTACTCAGACACTCCTGCTGTGTCTACTTATGACCACGCTACGGATTACACAAGTCAAGGTTGGTTGGGACAAACAGACGCCCTTCCACACTTTTCTCGACGGTGGTCCCCGGCAATGCCTAAACTGCCGTTGATATATATAACTGACGCAATTTCCATTTGCGCTATCATCGTCTCTTGAGAAGCACCATAGATGACAAACCCCTCCAATTGACACTAACGATACATTGCAAACCATGATTTTGTTTAAGCTGATTCTTGTTCTTCAGCTTATCCAAAACATCTTTGCGTACAGTCCGCAGCCATGCTGGCCGCGGGGGCAACGGTCCTCAGGACTAACAGCCACTTTTTACTCCTACCCACAGGGAGATAATACTACATGGAAGGATCCCCACTACATGGCTAGTGGCTACCGCAACAGCAAGGTCATAGGCAAGAAAGACGGTGTAACCAACCCATCATTTTATGCGCGATTCCCAGACCCCTTCAAACGCCAACCATATGGGTTTGATCTGGGCCAATACTACAACTACACCGTGGAGCTGAAGGGATACATATATGTAGAGAGCACGGGGCTGTATAATTTTTATGTAAGTACGGACCGTGCGTACTCTGTTTTATCCATGGGAAACGATGCCTTCAGCTGCTGTTCAAATACGACGAGCGACTCCACCCATTTTTTGGTGACCTCCGAAACGCAGCCTCCAATAGGTAAGAAAGTGTACCTAGTTGGGGGGTATTACTATGCCATACGAATCGTGACCGTAAGTCCCCATATCGAAGACTCGGGTGATCCTGCGACGGTCGAATTTGTCTTGGGGCTTTCGAGTGATAACATTAGCCACGACATCGGCGGGAAAGACACAGGCACAAGTCTTTACACCTTTTCCACGACCAAAAATGACGACCTACAGTGTCCTGTGAGTATTTTGGCAACAACGAAAACTGTGACCAGCGCCGTCATAGCACCGACGGTCATCGGCACCGACAGCTCGACAATGACCGCGGCAGACGGCGCACTGACCGTCAAGCAGGTCGTGACGGAGGCCGTGCCGATAGTCGACAATTCTTTACCAGATTTTGCTACTCCTCACAGCTGCCGTGCTGTATCCGCGCAGTTAGCCCGTTCAGCGACAGGTTGGAATGCTAAAATCTATTCGTATCCGGCTGGCAACGACAAACTGTATCTAGACCAGGCCTATCTTACAGGTGGGTACACTGCCACACATCCGATCTACATGCAGAGTGTTTTGGACCCCACCTTTCACTTTCCAGAGGGCTCCCAGAAAGACCCGTTCAACGGCTTGGCACTAACATCCAACAACATGACAGTCGAATACACCGGGTACTTGTTTTCAGGAGATACTGCCGGTATGACCACGTTTGGCATCAACGTGACCAAAGGTTCAGCAGCTGTCTGGATTGGAACGCCTGGGTCTGATTGCTGTGGTGGCCAATCACCGCCTGGCACAAAGCCAACTTTGTTGGTGACAGGTGGAAACAGCGCAACAGCACAAGTGTACTTCCGACTCATAAGATCATTTTATCCGATACGGATTGTTTACTCACGTCCAGACGGCGAGGGATCCTTTCACCCGTGGATACAGAATAACGATGATACCAAGTACAATCTAGAATCCAGCGTGTGGAAATCAGTGGAAAACATGAACAACCCTACACGAGTGTGCACCTTGGGTGGTTTACTATTGCCAGTGGAAACTACTACAATAACGGATGCATGGGCTGGTCTCGAGACCACCACGGTCGGAACAGTAACAAAGGTTGCAATCGGTACGGTCGGAACACCAGTAAGTATGGAAGTTGTGCAGGTGCTGACCCCCGGCACGTATAGCACGAGTACGGCTTTTGTGACGGGCGCAGTCCTGCAACCAACCGCCGTCGGCACCGGGGCAAGCGTGGTCGTCGGGGCCGACGGCAAACCCACTACGGAGCGCATCGTCACTGTTGCCAATCCGTTTGCCAACCACAAGGTAAACCAGTATAACATCGTACCAAAAGGCTGCAGTACTCTAGGCAACCGCCAACCAGGCATGACCATCAACTACTACAAGATTGGACCAAAGGACATCACCAACAGCTCCGACTACGTTTACGGTGGGTACGCCCACGACAAGATTGGGAGTGTTGGCGGCTTCCAGCCGGGCCTCTCGTCGAAAGGTCAGTCCATTGACATCCCGGCGCCCGCAGGTTTCACGGGACCTGACTTCACGGCAGAAGTGTTGGGCTATTTCCTTGCCCCCCTTACCGGATGGTACACGGGGCGGATGAACACTCCGGCAGGAGTCATTATCCAAATGGGTGATCTTGGGGTTGACTGCTGTGGAAACCCTGCACCCGCTGGAGCTTATGTGACCGCTGGGTCGCCCACGAACTTTCAGATGACCTTTAACAGTAGGATGTATTTGACAGCAAACTACTACTACCCGGTTAAATTCGTTGCTGTGCGTCCCACCCTTTTCAAGAGCGGCGACTTCAACTTTGGCCTGAAACATCCGGATGGACGCAACCTTGCACTTGCAAATCTAGTGTGGTCCCCACAGTCGAACGGAAACTGTGCACCCGTAGACCTGCTGCCGGCTACCACCACCACGGCCACCGACGCATGGACGGGCGTGGTCACAACCACCGTCGGCACTCTCCATAACACCCTGACGGGAACAGACGGCGTTCCTTTCGACCAGAACGTGGTGGTCGTGCTGACGCCGACGCTCGGCACCACGACGACGACGGTGTCGGGTCCTGTGGCGGCCCCCACGCTTTCCGGCACGGGCGTGGCAACGGTGACTGGCGCCAACGGCCAGCTCACGACCGAATACGTGGTGACGCAGGTGGTACCGGAGGCGCCAGTCTTCGTGCCACGGGTCGTTCCTCAAGGGTGTCAGCCCGCGGACACACCTTCTGCCGGTCTGACGATTAACTACTACGATTACAACAGCGACCTCATGCGGGACCCCAGCTACCTCTCAGGCGGTTACCGTGACGGAACCATTCGGGATACATACTCCGGGTATATCCCATGTACTTATCAGAATGAAGTGGTATTCCATAACAACTATTTCTCTGGCGGATGTCAAAATCCGGAGCCCCTGTCAAAATACAGCGATGGTAACTACACTGCCGAGGTCATCGGATACTTTCTGCCACCTTCAAGTGATTACTATCAATTTGTTTTGCAGACTGTACACACAACTGGTTACATTGAGGTTGGAGACATTGGGTTGGATTGTTGTGGCAATACGACATCCAAGGGCGCACACGTCTCACTCACCCTCGTAAGTACCACTGACTGGGCATCTGGTCATTCAAATGCCACCTACCTCGTAAGCGGGCGTTACTACCAAATGCGTATAGTGTACTCGACACCATATGCTCTCGGCTGGTTTGTAGCAGCTTTCAAACACCGAGATTCTGATGACTGGAACTCGCTGCAAGGCCACGTATTTTCATTCAGTAGCAAATCTTGTGCAGCCGCCTCCTCATCATTTGCTATTGAGGCATCTACAACTGTGACCACCGGCTGGACCGGGCTATACGAGACAACTGCGGGGACGATGACACGCGTTCTCACTG
>JANIWU010000016.1:0-144656 GCA_030705145.1 Hagleromyces aurorensis | reverse complement strand
TAATCACCTTACCATTGGAACTGATACAGATAGATATATCTGGTCCAGTTCCCTACGAGGGATTCACACCTGAGAAGTATTTCATGACAATCCGGGATGCTTTCACCAGATATTATTCAGTTATGCTTCTAACAAGGAAAAATGAAGCACATGAAAAGATTAAAGAATGGATAAAAGGAGCTGAAAAGCATTTTCATTCAAAAGGTAATTTTCTGGTAAAAGCTGTCAGAACAGACAATGGGGGTGAATTTCATAATAAAGAATTAACCAAATACTTTAAAAATCAAGGGATTGAACACCAACTGACGATTCCCCACTCTAGCTACCAGAATGGTGGTGTAGAGCGTGCACATAGGACCATCCAAGAAAAGGCAACTGCTTTATTAAAAGGTGGCTTTGTACCTACGCCATTATGGACAGAGGCCATCAGAACAGCTGTGTACCTTATCAATATGATGCCTATGTCAGGACGTCAGAATAAAATCCCCTACTGCTTATGGAATCAAATTCCACAAGCGGATTTGAATCTTGATCATTTAAAGGTGTTTGGTTGTGCAGCATATGCTCAAGTCCCACAAACGGGAAGAGAAGGAAAATTATCAGAAAGAAACATCCTGTGTGTTCTCACAGACTATACCCAACACGGGAAAGCCTACAGAGTCTTTCATCCCCAGAGCCAGAAGCTGTACAGAACCAAACAGGTGGTATTTGATGAAAAAACCTTTCCATTGAAAGGCAATGTATTAAAAATCAACAGTGAATACCTTTCTGCCGGGAGAGTAACAGGAGTGCCTTCTTTTAAGGTACTGCACAACTCTACTGACAAAAAGTCCCTCACTCTTGATAAAAGAATGCTCGACTCAGAACACTCCAGTCTCCGCACGTTGGGTTCAGACGATGAGCTCTCGGATAACACCGAGAATAAAGAACTCTCGCCTAATATCGAGAATAAAGAACTAGGGTCTCCTGTGCTTCGTCCATCAGATCCTGATGCTAACCCATCAAATGACCTCTATCTTCCCTCGTCACCGCCTACTGATGTCAGTCTCCTTAGTATTCTGTCTGAAGTACAAGTGATCGGTCAAAGCAAAAGACGTCTGAGTAGTGATGACTATGTACTGTTTGTCAAAAAGACCAAAACAGAGGACTCAAAAGTCCCTAACACGGACCAACAGACATTAAGATCACCAGATGCATCCTTATGGAAAGCGGCATGTAAGAAGGAACTAAAAGCCTTCCATGACCTACAAACTTATGAATTAATGCCCCTGCCCCTTGGCTCGCATGCCCTAGGTACGCGGTGGGTAACGTAGTACGAACACTAGAAATAACTGGTACTTTAGTTGCTATTTAAATTTTGTTACGATCTAAAGGCTTCAAAGTCTTAAGAACATCGCCAACAAATTAAAAACGTCTTATTCATTTTACTGCCATTTAAAATAATGGATGGAAAATAATACTGGCCTTTACATAACTTGTAGCCTGCAATGCTGCTAAGTTGGTCCGAATAAGTTTTTACATCTAATGTTATCAAACCTCTTCTGCTTTATATGCAAATCTTGGTAGTAGATACAGAAATACATTCATTTATATATTTAAGTTTTGGGAGTCCTATATAGATCATTGGAAGCTGTTTTTTTTGTTTTTAATCTCCCCACCAGTTTCTTGGACCGTCTCAATAGCATGTTGAAGACATTTGGCTTATTAGTCTTTCGGGGGGATAATTTCATTGGTTCGGGTGCAGGCCGACCGTCTTCAATAATTTTCTTCATTGGGTTGTTTATGCTGACAGGAGTTCCACCTTTCGACACATCCCACAAAAGATCAGGGTTTTCCATAACGGCATTCAACTCATTTACCATTCTATTGATTTCAGCTTCCTTATTTTCTCTCCATGTGTTAAGTTCTTCTACAACGAAGCCACTCGGACCGTTTTTTGTTGCGTTATCAATAAAAGTCCTCACTTGCTCTACTCTTTCATTGGTTGTCATCGTATATTTCTGCTTTGCCTCCTGTTTCAGAATACCACGGTCAATGTCATCCAATTCGTAATTGTACAACTGGCCTATAATTTTGGAGATTGTAGTCTCTGGGATACCTGGGGCTACCTGTCTTATATGCGGTCCAATTCTTCCTCGATAATGCATGAAAGAACTCCGAGGTACTCCTGGTTGGCCCTTAAACAGATCTTTAATATCATCGTAGCTTAGAGGGGCATTCTTAGACCTTTCCTTCTTGATCAGAACCTGTGCAACAAAATATTCTTTTGATTCCTTCGGCAACTTCTCCCAAAGCAGTGTTGCACTATTATAGTAATCTTCTCCAGAAAGAAAGTGAAGAAACTCATTGAATGACTCATTATTCAATACATCAGATTTCGTCGAACCTGTGCTGTATAAACTTGTTTGAGAGACTGACCGATGCAACGTTGGGATGGAGTTTCTTCTCCTAACAGCGTTTATTGCATTGGCCGATATAGACCTCTTTATACCCATCGCCATCTTGTCCTGCGCACAAAATTCACAGTGTAAATCGCTGTGCTTTTCACAGGGCTCTGCTTGTTCTAGTATTGTATAATATTCAGGGAAGTAGATTCCTTTGAAATTACTGTCTCCAAATGAATTTCTTCTATGAGAGTCTGTAATAGCCATCCATTCAGGCTTTTAGTGATATCAAATGTGGCATTTGATAAAAATTCAAAAAGTCAAACAACAATTAAATCAAATTTGACCATCCACATCAATCCAACTTCAATTCTTATATACCTCATTAACAGACAGGCCTATTCTTGCTCTTGAATGAATCACAAAACGATCAGCTATGATATTGACTCAACTCTTGGTATCAAACAATCGCCAAAGTGGTTTCAAACTACAGATTTCATGACATTGACATCCATTCTAATCATTTTTGAGGATTATTACCTAGTAAGTTGCATTTGTTACTGAAGTTCTTGTTTGAATTTTAATTCATAGATGTGTCAAAGATGTTTTACTTGCCGCTACCGATGTTGTACTTCGTTGATGATGATATTTCAACTTTTCCAGGTTTCAGGTCTATGAATATTTCATCTCGGACGTAGTTATCAATGGATACTGGGCTAAATACCAAAACTTTGTAGATTTTGGTTATACACAAGCAAGTGGGTTTCCAGATATGTTACGCAGATCTTTTCACACAGGTGCTCCTCTGAGATCAGGTGGTGCTTGGGCTAACTTTACCAAGAGGCCTAATTCATTGCAAATCAAGAACGAACTGATTAGAAAATGCATTCTTGAAGGAACTTCTGCTACAGGACCCCCAACCATTAAGAGGAGGTTTAACAGACTGAAATATAGCTCGCCCGAAAAAATTGATGACACTTTCAAAACCTGTTATGATTTTCTTGAAGAGAGAGCACAAAAGGATTACCATAGTATAGAAAATGAATCGGACCATGAAAAAATAGAAAAATTGCTAGTAAGCGCTGAGATTAACAACCCACAGGTACAGTATAATTTTCAGTTTAATAATAAAAGAGACAATGACAAAAATCTAATCGATTATGAGCAGCCAGTTTATCGATACCTGGGTAAGAAACATTGGGAATCGTATAGTCAAATGCTTTTAATGCAGAGGCTGGAAACTTTGGCAGTAATACCTGATACGTTACCCACTCTCGATCCAAGAGCTGATATCAATCTAAAATTTCCATATTCGACAGGTGTGAACAAATGGGTTGAACCTGGTGAGGTACTCTCTTCCTATGCCACATGGCTACCACCGGTTATCAAGATCCAAGAATACGACATGTTGGATCCAAAGGAGCAGAGGTATTCTATTTTGATTGTCAATCCTGATACTCCAGACATCGAGAGTGACTCGTACAAAACCACTTTGAGCTATGGTTTAAGCAATATAGAGATAAGTTACAACGACAATGTTGTGGACGGCAGAAAACTCCATTCTTCCAATATTTTCTGTGAATATTTACCACCTGTACCTGAGAAAAACTTGAAAAAGCAGAGATTTGCTGTCTGGGTCTTTAGACAACCAAGTGAAATGGTGCCAATTGCCGCAGAATCTATAGACAGAGAAAACTTCGATATAAGAACGTTTGTTGAAAAGCACGCCCTTGACCCAGTTGGTGCCCATATCTGGAGAAGCGAATGGGATAGCAACGTTGAGAACGTCAGAGCGAAATACGGCCTTCCAAAGGGTAGGGTTTTTGAGAAGGAGCGCATATAAAGTTACCTGGGCGCCCTTATTATTCTTTTCATGACCACAACTCATAGGCTTAATATATACTAAGGTATATCCCTCACCATGTAAATATGCACCAAAATACATTATTCTTTTTCAGATCTTGTGAACACTATTTACTTTAAATAATCGAAAAATATTATTGTAATGTACAGGACAAATATTGACGATGTTTAGGATGCAAGCCTCCTCCGGTATCTCTTTCCAGATTCAATTTTTCTCACCCTTCTTAGCTTTTGTCGGAGAAAAATGCTCGTGAATTTGATCTTACACCTCTTGCTCACATCTTTCATTAAATGTTTTTTCTTCTAACTCAAAGTCGGACTTTTTAAGGAATATATATCTAGCAGTTGTATATCCATGTGGTCTAAGCTTAATCTTATCGCATCTTGTAATACAATATTGCGCAAGGTTAAGGAAGTTTTGGATTTCTGAACATTTCATAAAAGCCCTCAGTTCTTTAAGGAGTCCACTACCTGTAAAATAACTCCGGCATAATCAAGATTTGGATCTTCCAAATTAATTTCCAGTTTCCCCGAGGCGGCGCTCTTCTTAGCGGGATGTAGTTTTGCATATTCTGCTCTTGCCTCCTCAATCAGTTTGACCTTTTTCTGATATAGTGCTTCCTCATGTTCTTTCTTTGCCAGCTTTTTGTTCACAGCATTGATCCTAAATCCGTAAAAGATTCCGAGGCCCAGTGCTGAATATCTCAAAACATTAATTGTGGACATTCTGTTTTATATTCCTATGTCAGAGTATCAACGATAACCTGTTGAAATATTACAATGTAACTTCCTATGGTTCGTTTGTTGAATACGATTAATGTGCTTCACTGGTATGAAAAAATCCTTTATTCTAGAAAACCTATATATTAACCAATCATATCGTTAAATTTTGTTGATATCATTATATACGTTATATATTTTAATAAAGGTGAAACTGATAAACTTTGAAAATATTAAAGGTCAACAGATGATGTTTACAGGGGGAGATGAAGCAAAATTAAAAAAGATTCAACTTGAATTGCGTCTCAACAATGTTTGTATTTACTAAAGCTCCATTCAGAAATAGTGCTGGGATAGGACGATCTGTAAAGACTCTTAGGACTGTTGAACAGACAAGTCTGAGAAATAGCAGTATGTGGATAACAGTTGCACCTTCAGCGATTGTTTTCGGATTTTTATTTTGGCTCATAATACTAATATGCGAGAATTTCACATTAGATTTATTTGTTGATCGTAGCTTTAATGGAATATTTCGGAGACAGTTTTTTAGTTCTGGAAGTAGCCACAGTAGTAATTATTATTACGGTGGCGCTAATTCTGATATCCAGAACGCACAAAACGGTATTTTTTCCTACAAAACAGCCGTTGCATATCAGCCTAAAGACAGAGATGAAGGCATATACAAAAAGTTGAAAACCAAGGTGGAATCGCCAACAGGAGAAGATAATTTCTTTGTACAAGAAAACTCGGCCAACGACGTGTTTGCTGCTGTTGCAGATGGAGTTGGCGGTTGGGCTGAACATGGCTATGATTCTAGTGCCATATCGAGGGAACTTTGCAAAAAAATGGCCGATTTTAGTTCTGTCGCAACTGTAAAAGGAACAGAGAACTTTACTCCTAAGCAGTTAATAGATATGGCTTATAAGAAAATTGGTAAAGAAGGCATTGTTAAAGTAGGTGGTACAACTGCTGTTGTAGCACATGCGGATTCTACAGGATTGCTACATGTGGCTAATTTGGGTGATTCTTGGTGCGGTGTATTCAGAGATAGTAAACTTATTTTTGAAACAAAAATTCAAACTGTAGGGTTTAATGCACCATATCAGTTGGCAATAATACCAGAGGCTATGTTGAAAGAGGCAGCAAGGAAAGGAAGTTCCTATATTCAGAATAAACCAGCAGATGCTGACGAGTACAAATTTCAGTTGCAGAAGGAAGACATCATCATTTTGGCAACCGATGGAGTTATTGATAACATAGGACCTGAAGATATAGCATTGTTTCTAAAAGATAATAAAAAGTCCTTAGAAACCGATTTGCAAAAAAGCATAAAAATATTGGTGGAAAATGTCGTTAAACTAAGCAAAGACCCAAACTATCCGAGCGTGTTTGCCCAGGAAATTTCAAAATTAACAGGAAAGGACTACAGAGGTGGTAAGGAAGATGATATTACAGCTATAATTATAAAGGTTGAATGATAGACGTTTTTAGTTTGATTCTTTGTACCCTTCGAAGAATAAATGCATAGTTACTTGATGTTTCGAGTTTTTTATTATTAGCATCTTAATTAACGTTTGAATTAAATTTTTCATAGAAAAGACATACTTAAAACAATAGATAGCTTACTTTCATTGTTTCATCAGAAATTTATTCATAATTTCGTTGTAATACTATATTTTTTATCCGCTTGCGTTCGTCCTTGAGCTTTTCTTCTTCTTCTAATACGTCTGAGACAAATTTAACATTTGATGGAAGTGCAACTTGTCTAGCCTGCGTCTTCTTACCTGATTTAGTCAAAAAAGTAAATTTAATTTTTTTCGTTGTTGAAATATCTGATCCAGAACTACCCTCTGTCATGGGATTTGTTTGCTTTTCATCTGTCGTATTTTGCAGATTAGCTCCCCCTACAACTAGAGGCATCTTACCAGCAGCTAACTTTTCATTCTTTCTTGAATCTAATGACTCTTTCATCATAGCTTGAAATTGTTTTTCCAACTCCTCTTCCATCTTGATTTCGTCATCAGTCTTCAACTTCATTTGATACTCTTCGTAAATGCGCTTTTGTTCAACATCTCTATCTGCTTCAATATCGGCAAAAGAATCAAAATCATCAACATCTTCTTCATCGGAGTCACCAACACTGCCATCCGAATACGGATTTGAGCTTTCATTATCTTCGTCGTCATATGAACTGTCTGAATCATTTACGTCACTATTATCTGAAGAACCTATGTTGATAGAATTGTCATCTATATCCTCTTCTTCTTCCTCCATTGAGTTATTGGAATCTTCGTCGCTGAAAGTATTGTTATTTACACCATCGTCGTCATCTTCGTCATCATTATCATCATCCTCTAGTCCATCTTCGTTTTCATCAACTTCGATGGATGAACCTGTATCCATATTGCTTGTCTGATATTTATTCTGCTTGTTTGAACTTTCTTCTGAAGAAGTAATTTTGGAACCAGGCAATAGCCCTGATGACTCCAAACACTGTGTTAATTTTTCAGAACTTTCAATTAAGTTTGTTGCTGGTTCTGACTTTATAACATCGCGATACTTTCCATATAATTTTATCATGTTTAGATTGGCATCCTTCGATATCGGTTGCTCCTTGGTAAATGTGTAGTATTGAATAAAGTGCCATAGAAGTGGAATAGCTTTTAGTAGAGTAGAGGGGGATCTTTCCAGATTCAACAGCATGATGGATACTAAGTTGATCCTGAAATAATTGTCAGGGGGGTCCATATTTGAAGTCAAAAAAGGATTGATTTCACCTCTTATGTAGCCATACTTGATAATATGGTAAATTGTTTCCACGAGGGTATCAGATTTTATCATATGAAAATTGAATAACTCTGCAAAATATCTTCCTTGAGCTAACCTTTGCATGTTCATATCATAGCTATTCAGTTCTAGGCCCCTCTCGATGTTTTCTAACATTTGATCAATACATCGAATAACAAAATTTCGCTGATATGTGAATAATTCATTCAAAATTTTGGCCAAAAGAGGAATAAATTGATAACTAACTTTGTGTGGTTTTGTAAATAGGGAAAATAGTGTTTTGCGTACAACAGCATCTTTCCAATGGGCTTTTCTCAACATTATGAAAATCTTCTTGTACTCTATGTTCCCCATTTCACGTCTTATTAGAACCTTGTAAAATTTCTGTTCTGGGGTCAAATCCTTCTTTTCTGAGTTTAAACTTTTCATCAGTGGTGGGTATACTAGGATAAGTAAATTATCCAAAGCTCCTTTCATGTTCATATTTAAAGTCCTATCACTTTTCTTTTCGTTTATCAGTTCTATCATCTTCTCCATATATGGTTTGAACTCAGGTTTCCTGATCAAAAACTTTCCAACATTTTCGAACATTACTGTCAAGATCTCTATATTGTTAGGAACTTGAATATTCAATATTAAAGTTCGTATTTTGTGAAATATCATGAATGTAGGAACCAGCATAAATTTCAATATCTCACAATAGAAAATGATATTCTTTACATTAATTTTGTTGGATCGCAGTTGATTTCTAAAGCCGGTGTCTAAATAGTTCAAAAAGTCATCCTTGATTTTCGGAAACTGCTCTTTGTTTGTTGCCAAAAATCTGGCATATATTTTAAGTTTATTCCAATCTTGAGTTTCAATGAAAAACTTGAGAAGTCTCTTTCTTGTGGCGTTATTATCTAGGCCTTGCTTCCAATAGGAAATAGTTAGTTCATCGATTTCCTTTTTTGTTTCAACAATTTCTAACTGATTAAAAAATTCGTTAACTGCCTCTGGCGTGACAGCCTGTTCAGAAAACTTAGGTATGTCCCCGCCAAGATAATCCTTCAAATCGGGTAGTACTTCATAGAACTGGCGTATTTCTTCATTTTCCCAGAGACCTGTTTCAGATTGCGTAGATGCATTCGAAGTAATTGATGTGGAGGAAGTCTCGGTAGTATCTAAGACTTCTTCCTCTTCCGCGAAAGATATGTCAAGATCAAAAAATTCAGAAAACACTAGAGCAGCGGTTTTAAATCTTTGGAATATAGGTAATAAATCTTCATACTCTTGAATATATTCGTCTGACTGTTTCCCGGTCCTTATTTGACATTTCTGGTGTTCTTTGATCAATTTTTTTGTCTTCTTATCCAAATCCAAGGCTCTTGCTAGCACGGCATCGGTAAAAAGTTTGAATAAGGATTGTAACAACGGCTTTAAGTTATCATCCTGAAGAAATATAGCCGAGTCGCTCTCTTCATTTTCAAATAGTTCCGGATACCATTTGATGAAAGATGTGGCAATGCTAGTAGTAAAACCTAGCTTAAACTTGTAGTTCAGTATTTCCCGCAGAACAAAAAATAATATTGGCTCTTTTCTATTCGTTTTCTTGCTTAAAAACCCCGGTAATGGATCCTTCGGGTCTAATTTTTCCCAGGAGGGAAAAACACCTATTAACGTCAATTCTGTGTATATCCTCAGATTTGCCCTGATCTTATTGATTCTTACCAGTTCATCTTTCTCTAATTTCTCGTCCTCTGGAGGGTTTACAAAATTATGTAAAAATCTAGCCCAGAGCACTGGTGTAAAATCATGGTGAAATCGCTGGTGCATCACACTGATGACCTCAGCTGCAGCGACTATATCGTCACTCTTCAAAGAGACATTTAACAAACCTTCATTGGTGAAATTAACAATTTCAGAAAGGTATTTTTCTAAGGATACTTCATTTAAATCCTTTAATAATGCCGGACCAGACTCTTTAGAGATACCTAGTTTTAGCTTCTTGATAAAGCCAGTATTTCTCTTAATACTAGAATCCAATTTTTTGTTTTTAAAATCTGTAACCTCCTCATTGTTCCATGCTCTACTGTTCAAAACATACAGCTCGTGTCTCCTATGGTTCTGAGAGTGAATGTGTCCACGTTAGTTTATTGTCTTGATCGGTTGAGTCAGTTAAGACACATATTAACTGGAGGTTATATACAAAGACATACATTCATATGATGACCAACTAAAATTGTTTCTTAATGGATTAATATCATAAGCATTCATCTAGCTTATGGTTCGCTTTGTGTCTTCAGAAGTCATTTGTTCATCGGATCGCCATTACGAAAACTTTTTTTTATCATAATTAGTGTAGTATATTGACACCAAGGCAAGTAGACTAGCCGAGGTCAAGGCAACATAGAGAGAGAACAAGGGTTCATAAGGTATGGCAAAATATAATTAAATGCTTAATCTATTTGAATAGGTCTACCCAATGCTCTTATTCAAGTTGAAAGAGAGCAATGATACATATGAAGTAGATAGTAGCCTCTTCAATGCAATATTTAGGGAAACTGCGGTGACAATGGTCACAGAGGTTCCATTCAATTGAAACTTTGTTCACCTAACTCTCGTTGAATTTCTTTGATTTTCTCTTTCAATTCTTCAAGATTAGAAGTTAAACTAGCCGTTTCATCGAATTTTCTCTGTTTCTTGGCAGTTTCTATCATCGTCTCTACGAGGTAGCACTGTTCCTTCAACACCATTAGCTCTTCTCTAAAAGTTTTTATTTCTTTGATGCTCAAATTGTTGAATGTGATTTGAGATAATTTCTGAATCTCTGGAGGCTCTATAATTTGTGACTGGCCATGATGTAAGGAGGGCAAGTTCTTCAACTTTAGTATCTTATCGTTTAGAAATGTTGTGGAAACTGCCTGTACAGACTGCTGAATTTTGTAATCGCTGGGACAGACGGGCTTGATCGAACTAATTTGGCGGCACAAAAATGAATAGTTCTCAACATTTCTGAGTAGCTTAGCTCTCAGCTTGGTCAGTGTACCCAGGTCACTTTGAGAAGGAGTGGTGTTTGTTGTTTTATACTTTTCGAGACGGTCAAAAAGAATCTCAAATTGTGGAAAAATGTTTTGAATAACTTGAGAGAGATCGAATAAACTTTCACATTTTGAGAGGAGTGGTGGGAGAGCTTTTTTAAGATCATTTTTGAACTTTCTGTTAGCATATACTGCTCTGGTGCAGTTCATGCAAATTCTTAGGCTGAACCGAACAGTCGTATTTTTAAACTGCGTTTTGAATGGTAAATCTGATGCACCTTCAATGAGATTCATCACCTCTATTTCTGTCGAGCATGAGGATATTTCATCTCCGCAAATGACCGAACCACATAGGCGACAATGGTGTTTTCTCACTAATAAGTTAAATGATCTACCACATATAGTGCAATTTTTGAAATCCCTCTCATCTCTCCAAGGTGTGATAGTCTTCTCTATGGTCAATAATTCACTGTATAACCGTAAATTCATTAGTATGTTGTTTTTATGTTTTTCATACAATTTGAACTCTTCGTCTACAAGCCTAACAAGTCGATTTTCTAGTTGAAGCATACGCAGTTGACCATCTTCATTTTTAACTGCTCTAATTTTACGAAAGTCTGAAGTCAAATCTACAATGGCCCCATAATCATCGTATCCAGGTCTAGTTGAAAAACATTTGTAGCAGCAAATGTGCCACTTACCAGTTAATGGAGCATACTTCGCATTACTATCCAGTTTAATGATGTTACAGCAGTGCTCTGTTCTAAATAGTTTTCCACATTTCCAGCAATTCACGGCCATATTTTTGTCCACTAATGTCCTGCATTTATTGCACCTACTAACTCCATGTTCGAAACGCTCCCAATGTGTCTTCCGTATCTCTTTTTTCTCATTATGATCCTCTTTATCTTTTGATCGCACTTTCTTACCTTTTGTATGCTTCTTATTTGAAACTTCAGCAGCCGTATCTCCAAAATGATGATCTACATCTAAATGGCCGTTTAAATCTACCAAAGTTCCAAAGTTTTTATCACAAACTGGGCAATTCATATCATTTGGCTGAAGCTCGCTTGCTAGACTAGCCTCCTGTGTTTCAAGAAATGTTCCATTCGGCATAGCTTCTTAGAACGGCTTAATCCAAGACTAAGATTAGCACACAATGTGGCTGTTTCAAAAATGGACTTGAATCTTTCTCTTCTGTTCACTTTGAATTCTCTTTTAGACAGCTAGAGCATCGTTAAATTGGAATACGAGATGCCAATCTAATATATTTGCAGAATCATTTGGGAATGTTAGTATGAGAGCTGTAGATAAATAACAATTCGCCAACAAACTACTAAAACTAACGCACTTTTCATGAACTATGGAATATCTACTTATACTGTTTGGAATTGTAATTTCAGCAGTGGTGGTTTACGACTGGTCATATAGAATACTCTGGTACCGAGTGGGTACCCTATTTGACGTAATACCGAAGAGTGACAATAACGAATTGCGAGATATTGCTAATTTGGGCTCAAACGATGACACATTTTTCTACAAGTTTTACAGTGAGTATTCGATATCATCACTCAAGGTAGTACGATTTTTGAGAGTGTTATTTTCGATGTCAATTGTAATATATACAGTCACAACCGAAATCATCTTATGGCAGATTAAGACGGCAGACGAACAACAAACTGCAGACTTTGTGACCCAATGGATATGGCCACTCGTTTCCACAGCTTTGTCGGGACTTTTAATTCTGATACTCCCTTTTTTGGTTACCATTTCGCTTTTAAACAAATTCTTTAATGATAGCTTTGATATCGACCGCCTTGTTATCTTCACCTGTTGCATCCTGACCACCTCCATAACCATCCTCACATACATCAAGATAGGTCCGTTTCAATATAACTCGAACATTCTAACGAAGCTGTCGATAGTGGGCGTTACTGTGATGGCGACGCTCTCTGGAGTTGCCACGGTATCGACCCTGTACTACACAGTGCTTTTATTCTGGAGGCGGCGTACAGCTGGGGCAGGTAGCGGTATCAATAGCCGTACTAACGCAAAGTCATTGTTGTGGACCGATGAGAGCATTATTTTGGAAAGGCTAGAAGACTACAAATACATTGTGCAGCAGAACATTGGGATCCTACAGAAGCTTGATGCGGCAGGTAAAGAAGAAATTGCTGCGGATGAAGGTCAGATCATTCTGCGCAACTCATTGATAGAAAAACTTGGCTGGTACCAACTCGAGATCAACAAGCTGGAAGAAGCGCTTGGAGAGTCACAACGCGTGCGGCTGCTCAAAAAGGTCTTCCACTTTGGCTTTCTCATCTACTGTCTGCACAAGATTATCGTGACATTTACCTCAAAGATCCCCCATATTATCGCACATGCAAGACAATATCCAAAGGATTATCAGTATGAATATTTCGACAAGGTTGGGGACTCGCATACGTCGTCGGATCCGTTGGCAGTGACTTTGGCGAATCTGCTGGACTTCCTGCTTTTCCGTTTCAACTACCAGAGTGAGCTGGACGCGCTGAGCAAGCAAATCTCGTTGATTTTGTCAATGTCGCTATTTGTGTGTTCCCTGTCGAATGTTGCAGCGACCATTTCGTACCTTCTGGAACTGCTGCCGTTGCGATTTCAAGTGCTAGCCATGTTCGCAATGGAGGGCTCTAAGCGTGGTGGAGAACTACCTCTGCATAACAGCAAATCTGCCGCCGCTTCCGGTGCAGTTGGACGTCGGGCGCCTTCGCTGATTAAGAACTTCATTGTGTCAGAATTAACGGGCATCTACGTGGTGGCCACGATCCTGCTAATCCGCTCCAACCTACCCTTTGAAGTCTCGCAAAAGGTCAACGAGCTATTGGGCGAGCGCTTTACAGTTCCGAACGTCGTGATCGATACGTGGTTCGAGGAGGCGTACGCAGTGGCGTGTGTGCTGACGTTAGTCGGTATCAAGGTAGCGGAGCGCAGCATATCCGCGCGCTAGGTCTAGAACACCAGCCATAGTATTTTTTGTACATAGCCTACATCAATGTTCTAACGCTATACACTGGCTTTCTGTAGATGCTCAGTCAGAAATGACGATGGCGTCGCCGTTCTCCGCTGTGGGTATATAGAGCGTCCATGCTGTGCCTGCAAGCATGAGGAAGGTACAAAACTCAATGAGGTGGTCGAGCTTCATGTTTGAGCGAAAGTAGTAGAAATATGGGGCAAATGTGCAGATGTTTTATGGACTGCCTATCCTATTGCTATCTGTTGGTATCTGTTGCTATCGTGTTATGTTGTAATGCTAGGCTCGTTGTGGAACGGCGTTGACAGATGTTCCCTTTTATATCACATAGTAGTCACATCCAATACGTGGGTGCTCGTCACCGGGGGCCACAACTAGGCTCCTGGTAAGGTCCGCACTTGGCACGACTTCAACGCAACTCGAACACAGTAACGACGCAGAGTTTGCGCCGTTAATTGTTCAGGGCTATTGTTGACAGATAAGCGGTTTCTAGCGCCAGGATGAAGATACCGATTTACAGTTACCCGCCCTTTTTGATAAGTGTCTTTCGGGGACCGAGACGGCCCGCTGGACTACGAGGCAAGTGATTCCCGCCGTTGTACCGAATGAAGCATGTTTCTGATACATGAAACGGCAGAGTGCCCTGCTGAGGCTACTGTGAAATGCCATTCACAAGCATGAGGGAGAAAGTCCACACAAATCGAGCTTTGGTGCTTGACATTTATGTTCTCATTATGTACGATCTTGGACAGGAATTGGGTATGTAGCCGCGTATAGGCAAATAGCATCCCTGAGCTGACTAAGAGATAGTCATGGTAGATTATCTCATGTATGCAAGAATGAATTTCCTGGTGTATCGGAAGACATGCCCGAGTCCTCTACTGACGTCTTGATAATGGTCTTAGTCGAAATCATCCCGCCAGGAAAGTGGGCAGGGAATAGGAAATCCGAAACTGCAATGCCTACCTGCATTTCATTTCCCCGTACCAGTTCTAGTTGAATAAGACTTTTATACTTGAAAGCGGTGCGCCGGAAGCTGGGGCCTGCATATTCAAAAAGCCACGCCTGGGGGCGCTCTGAGCGGTAATATGAAGAGCTATATATCAGCCAGGGTGCTGTTGGAACAATATGGAGTTCGTGCTCTCTAGAGCTGGTGAGCTTGATGCGTGCCATCACGACCATGCATCGTGACAAGTTGCATGCGCGCTGCGCAAACTTACGGAAAATGGTCACATGCACAGCGGGTTCTATCTGCATGACTGATGGCCAGTTGAGGACTCCAGTCTAGTACTCTGTCGGTTCTAGCGGAGTGCGGTGGTGACAACAGTGCTGTGCTTCGTTCTACGCTATATTCCAGCGCTTCTACCCGTTCGCGCGTGCGGAGGGCGCCGTCTTTTCACGGTGCACAGCAAAACTATAAGGCTCGCTTTCCTGCCCAAGCGCATATACAATTAAGCGGCAGAGCGGTCGCATACAGCAAAACGCCCTTATCAACAGTACCTCGGTCCTCCCAGCACTCTTTGTCCACCGGACGCTACAGGCTTTCCCGCGCTGAGTTTACAGTTCATTTGCATCACGTCGTTGACCAGGATCGTTCGGAGATCGCAGCATCGCAAAGTCAGTGACACCAGCAAATACACCGTCTATAGGCGAGTCCATGGCAGAATCAAAGACCTCGTCTCATCTGATTGGTGGTTTCTTTGGTGGGCTTTCATCCGCCATTGCCCTGCAGCCTCTGGACCTGCTTAAGACGAGAATACAGCAAAACCACAATGCGACGCTCTGGAGCTCGCTTCGCTCGATTGACAAACCTCTGCAGCTATGGCGTGGGACACTGACATCGGCCATCCGTACCTCGGTTGGTAGCGCCCTGTATCTATCGAGCTTGCACCTAATGCGGTCGTCATTGGCGAGGTCGCGTAGTGGCGTACGGGCATCAAGCAAGAGCAGCAAGTTGCCGCAGCTGAGCGTCTATGAGAACCTATGCACCGGTGCATTGGCTCGTGGTATCGTTGGCTACATAACAATGCCGATTACAGTTCTGAAGGTCCGCTATGAGTCGACGTTGTACCACTACACGTCTATTAGTCAGGCAATCCGTGATATATATGGACGCGAAGGCGTCCGAGGGTTCTTCCGAGGGTTCGGACCGACCTGCTTGCGTGATGCGCCATATTCTGGACTGTACGTACTACTGTACGAGAAGGCCAAGACTGCCGTGCCGAGACTACTGCCACCTTCCATGATCGCATACGACTCCAACGGCAGGTTCTCCGTGTATACATCAACGCTCGTGAACAGTTCTAGCGCCATTGCCTCTGCAAGTCTGGCGACAAGTATTACTGCACCTTTCGATACAATTAAGACAAGGATGCAGCTGGAACCTCAACGGTTTACAACTTTTCTCGGAACTTTCATCTCCATAATAACTCACGAATCCCCACTTAAACTTTTCAGCGGCCTCAGCATGAGGTTGACCCGGAAGGCGTTTAGTGCTGGGATCGCGTGGGGCATCTACGAAGAGCTGCTCAAAAGATTCATGTAATTATTTTTGCTCTGCCGTCGCACAGCGCCGGCCATATTTATAATTATAAATGCATTATCGTAAATACTACACTGTCGTTCGCATTCCTAGCCCTAGAAGCCACTTGTGGGTTTTGTGCGGTATACATAGGATGTGATCAAAGTCATCAGATAAAGAACTCAGCGTCGCCAATGCTAAGCATGTGTGATAGAGATCAGGATCGTCGGCATCTGTCTTGCTGAAACCGCCAACGAGTTTGTTCTGTGTCTTTTCCAACAGGTAGCCAAGCAGGGCCTCTCTATCTATTAAACTTTGCCAGTTGTCGCAAATTGACGAAAGAGATGACAGACACCAAAATGCATAACAGGTATCTGCAAATTTGTTCTCCCTCCCTTGAAACCCGCCATGATCGTCCTGATCGTAACTTGGATTACTTTCCAGTTGAAGCACCATGCATCCCGTGGTGGAGACCTGTCTCTCTAATAGCCATGTCAAAGATTTCTCGCGAAATGTGCTGCTCAGTACATCTTCACATCCAAGTAATTTAAGAGCTGATAATGCACACGATGTATAACCTGCGTGTACTTCTGAGAATTTGCCGAATCCCCCGTTATGGCACTGCCTCGAAAGGATAAATTCGATCAGCTTTTCCACATCAATAAACTGTGAAAAGTCATGTTTGCATCTGCACCCAATTATGTACAAAACACTGACCGCAATATAACAAAATCTAAGATCGTCATCGTCGGCTACACATGGGTAGCTGAAATCCAGATCTAATCCTGACACAAACGAACCGTCTTTCTGTGATTGACATCTGCTGACGAATCGGCCAATGGATTGAACGTCTATCAATTTGTTAAAAAAGTGATCATCATTGAGAATCATTAGAGATAGGAGTCCAAATAGCGTGTTTGGTAAATTTATCGACGCTATATTGGCAGCTCTCAGCGTCTCGCTTCCTATGAATCCTGATAGTTGACTTTTAGTCTCTTGGTCTACCAACTTCACATAGTGATTCCGCACCCAATCTAATTGATCAGAA
Organism: Hagleromyces aurorensis; assembly: GCA_030705145.1. Taxonomy (NCBI): domain Eukaryota; kingdom Fungi; phylum Ascomycota; class Saccharomycetes; order Saccharomycetales; family Saccharomycetaceae; genus Hagleromyces; species Hagleromyces aurorensis. Next base: position 127,303 of record JANIWU010000016.1, on the reverse strand, counting down.
TATTCAGTTGCAACATCTACTTTTAGAACAGCAAGGCTCACTAGAGAATAAAAAAGGATCCCCATTTTGTTCGGATCGTTGTCTTGATGAGACGATGGCAGGATGTTCAGATGGCGCTTGAGAAAAGCACGGTGCTTTTTTATTATTGATTCATCTTTCAGAAAAATTTCCATTGTATCTTCTTGAATGTCTATTAAGGACCATAATTCCTTCAGTATCTTTTTTATCAGTGAAAAGAAGCTCCATCGCTGTCATCGCTGCTTCTAGTCCTTTTGATGAGATATTGGGACTAATTTATCACTGACCATGTGACCAAGAAGCCTTCGAACGAAATAAAATATACTTAAACTAATGAAGCTACAAAACTGTGAAAATCTCACTTAGATCAAGTTCAGTTCTCCTTTGCTGAGGAATACTGTGAAATAAAAAATTGCTGCAAACACCCCGTCTTCCAATCTAGCTGTCATAAACTCATCACATAAACCATAAAAGTTGTTTTTAACCCATTGTATTCAGAAAGATATTCTGTACAGTGCGATCTCAAATGGTCTCAACTTAACAGGAATCTCGTTTTTGTCATCTTTTTTACGGAACTTGAGCTCTTCATAGACCTCTAGTTCCAAATTGTCAACCTTCTCGACTTTCTTGACTGGTAACTTGGTCACAATGGTGGCTCTAGCACTTCCACCTAGGGCCTCGTAGACTCTCACAATAACAGAATCCGCATCACTGGGCTTTAGTGCATAGTTAGATTTCAAAGACTTGTCATCTTCGCCTCTTTTGATGTTTGCCAGAATAACATTTTGATCTCCCTTCAAGGTGACCAATTCCTTGATTTGTTTCGACATGTTGGAGGAGATATTGAATTTGTAATGATAGTTAAACTCATAGGCAAGCCTCAAAGTTTGCGAAGATAATTGACCGGAGTGAGGGTAGATACCATATCTCATATGGTGTGTACCCATATCGGCATGAGCGTCAGGTGCCTTAGGAGAACGCAGCAATGACAGCCTCATCAGGTTACCATGTGTCGAAAACCCATATTTGCTGTCGTTTACAATACTGACACCTTTGCTGTACTCAGAATAGTCGGCAAATTTGTGACAGCAAACTTCAAACTTGGCTACATCCCACGAAGTGTTATAATGTGTAGGTCTTTTCGTAATACCAAATTGTGTCTCGTAGGAGGCAGAATCGTTACGAATGTCAACTGGGAACTCGACCTTCAAAAATTTGTTCTCAGTGTTCCAGTTTTCCACAGTGGTGTCAATATCCACATATGACAATTGGTTGCTGGAGTCAGATCTCAAAGAAATGTTCGAAATAATTTTGCAACCGTTGTTAACCACTACAACAATTTCGACGCTAGGACCATTCTTGTGATCACGTACAGTGACACTCTCAACATTGTCCAAGTATTTCACCTTGTTCAATGAGTACAATTCTGTATCCCATGCTGGCCAGTTCAAAGGCTTGTCATCAAGAATTACAAACTGGTTGGCTCCAAATTTGTTATCCCCATTTTCAAGATCTAGGTACTCTGTTTCGGAGGTTACATCCAGGATGCTTGTTATAGTACCACATTTCTTATCAATCTGTACTTTTAGCCTCTCATCAGATAGTGTTATTTTATTACCATCAGACTCGATTTCAACACTTCTATTTTTTGAAGTTCTTTCTGTAGTGGTATCAACCCAACTCAGCAAACTTGTCTCTGTTAGCTCGGATTTTGTTGCCTCATCTCTTTTCTTTAAGACCTTTTCTACCGTGGCAAGCAATTTTTCAGTCTTCTCTATGACAGTGGATAAAATTGGTCTTGCCTCATATTTATAAACAATTTCAATACAGGTACCAGGAAGAACATCGTGAAATTGGCATAGAAGAATATCTTCCCATAAGTCATTAATCTCTTTAGCTGGGTACTTATACTTATCAGGAAGTAGGATAGATGCTTCGGTTGCAAGCCATTCCAAGTCATGGATCTTAATTTCAGCTTCCCTCATATATTTCTTAACCAGAGCCTGGGTTGTGTATGTACCTCTGTGGAATTCGAAGTACAGCTCGCCATTCCAAGTGGGTAGAACTTTACCGTGTTGAGTCTTTTCCAGTATGTCGTCGTAAAACTCGTCAATTGAAGTGCCTACTTGTAGTTTAGGAATAATATTTCCGTTACGATTGTACATTGACCTAATACGTCTCATCTTTTCCAACATATCTGTGGTTGGGCCACCGCCACCATCACCTTTACCATATAGCATCAAGCCAGAACCATAAAATTCCATTGTTTTGTTTTGTCTGCCGGTACGCAAGACATCCCCGAAATGGGAATCGGCAGTGTAAGTATTACCTGGTGGCATGTGAGTCAATAATTGGGATCCATCAATACCCGCCCAGTTGAAAGTGGTGTGTGGAAAACTATTGATGTTATTCCAAGACAACTTTTGAGTTAAAAACTTGCTAATACCTGACAGTTGACATATCTGAGGGATTTGTGAAGAATAACCAAAGGTATCTGGTAACCAAAAGACGGACGACTTTTCACCAAAGTATTTCAAGAAAAATCTTTGACCCAAAAAGAATTGTCTAGATAGAGATTCACCGCTTGGGATATTTGTATCATTTTCAACCCAGGAACCGCCAATAGGAAAGAATTGGCCTTGTTCAAATTTTGGGAGTAACACTTTAGTGAAATAGTCAGGATGATCCTGAAGAAGCCACTTGAATTGCTGTGCTTGTGAAGCAACAAATTGATACTCTGGGTATCTATCCATCAAAGTTGTCTGAGAAGTCCAGGATCTGACGATCTTTCTTCTGGTCTCAGCAAAAGGCCACAGCCATGCAGTGTCGATATGGCAGTTACCCATGGCGTAGACATTGGTCAAGATGTCTGTATCACCTTTGTTGTAAACTTCTGCGGAATTCATGTACTTGTCAAAAAACTCTTTTTGGACGTATTCGCGGCATTTTTTGACAGAGGAACGATCATTGGGATCGAACATATCCAAGAGGTCGTTTCCGATGGTTCTGGCTCTGTTTCGTTGCCAAGAGTCCCCAGGAAGTTCACGTGCCGCGTCTCCTAGCATCCAGTGGTCGATATGAAGTGCCCTAGCATCCCAATCTGGCCAGACTATATCGGCAACGTTTAGGTGGAAATACCTGTTGTTGTCAGGAGGGTTGATCGTGTCCCCTGCTCCGGCACCGAACATGCCGTTGTTGCCGACTTCGATATAGAAGAAGTACTCTCCAGATTCGTTCTTTGGGAGAAAGTATTCGGTTCTCTCGCCGCCTGAAAAAGCAGTTGCAGGAATCAACGTTTCTGGATCAATGGCAATACCCTCGTTGGAACAGTCCCAGTCAAACAACAATTGGTCCTTTGTGCCAAGCCATTCTTGTGGCAGCTTCAATTCCACTTTGAACCATGTGGTTGACCAACTTGGGCCAAATGGCTGGCCAATGGAGGCGTCCCTGAAGAGCAACTTGCCGTCGCGGTCATCTTGGATGACTTGTTTCCAGGATGGTCTTTTGTCAGGGGATGTTGGGTCTGAGCCCTCCTTGAACTCGACTTGATACCACCATACCTTGACGTGCTTACGATCAAGTCTGATGCGCTCCTTGTCGTAAAAGTTTGGAAGGTATTGGTTTCTGTAGCGCCCGTTGGGGTCGTCGAGATGTCCCAGCCGGTCTTGATAGATGCTGCCGACTGGCTTGAAATGAGGTTGGTAACTGATGCGCTCGTAACTCATCGCTGCTTGTTGAATATAAAACCAGCTCGCTGCGTGCCCACTTATATCGCCAGATACTTGCCGCTTGCAATGGTCGCAGTTCGCCATGCTGGGGCGCTGCGCTTTAAATCTCTATGCATCCCCTTTCCAGTGGAGGACCAGCGTGTACGCAAGCTCAGGCACGTGATAGTCAGGCGTCGAAATGTATGTTTCCGAAAAGCGGGTTAACACTTCGCTGTTTACACTCTTGGCACGACCTAAACGAAAGACAGTGCAGAAGACGATCCAGTATGTTTGGCATAGAGAAACTTTTCTCTCAAATATTCTTTGTTAGATCTTCTCCGTCGTTGCAGTGCAGTGGCATTAGGACATGGAGGCTATACGAATGTGTCTTTCCAACAAATAGACGGTTACTCGAACTTTTCTTCTCAGGACCTTGGGCAATAGCCATGTTGGTCTACGGGCAAAAACCTCCCGGACTGAGTGTAATTGACTTCTCTATGTTGGGCTACCTTGTTCTGGTCGGCGTCCTTCCCCAGGTTTCTAGTATGAAGCGCATTTGAGTCATGTCCGCTTGCACGGCTGCGTCCAGACAACAGGCTGACTTAAAAAGGGAGTCATTGTAGTGGATGCAATCATCGTGTCTCATACGTATCCAAGCATGTTTACAAAGACCTTCTACATAGATTTTTGTCGCTTGATAATTGGCGAATGTTAGGGAGGAGGGGAGTCTTGACGGTCGAATGGCTGTCGAACGGCTGCCTTCATTTGATGTCTAGGGGCGATGCCCTAGCCTTCTGTACAGCTTAAACGACCTGCTGTCTCCTTCATCCGCCCCGGCACAAACTACGTCAAAAAAATGTCTGGGCACCATCCAAGCTCGGTACAACAGTGTATGCTCGCAGAAGCCACCCAACCATCTGTATTTGGATTTGAACTACCGGGCTCGATCTACTACTACACACGCATTCTTGGTAACCCCTGTGCCAGAAGCCAAAAACCGACTGCATGCCGCGTTCAAAACAGTCATCGGCAGTCGTAGCTGTCGGCGGGTCTCCAGCAGGCCACACTGCCGTGCCGAGCCCCTCGAGCAATCCTCGTATAGGGCCCGTCCCCTGCAGCGACTGCTCCGCGGGGCGGCGCGACGCCCGCAGCGCAGAAAAAATAGTGAAAAAACATTCTTTTACTTACACAGTTGGTATACACAAACCGCGAGCGCGGGAGCGCGCCGCGGACAGGCTACACGTAGCAGGCCGTCTGGCGCCGAATTACTTCTCCTCCTCCTTCTTCTCGGTCTTCTCCTCTGTCTTCTTTTCCTTCGAGGCGGACTTGGCGTCCTTTTCGGACTTCTCCTCATAGTTGACGACCCAGTCACCGCACTTCTCGTAGATGTAGTTGATGCCCAGCGTGTCTGGCAGAGCGATGGTGTACTCGAAGAAAGGGTCGAAAGGGTGGAGAAGCTCGCCGCCGACACCTTCGACGACGTTGACGAAGCCATCCTTGTCTGGCTTTGGGGTGTCCTTCTTTAGGTTTAGATTGAAAAATTTCTTACCCATGGTTACAGTTGTAAATGTGTTGTTTGTGCTTGATTGCTGGTCTTCTGGGGGAGAAGAGTGGTTGATCGAGGTCTACCAGGCGTTTATTAGCCCTATTTATACCAATTTCCCCAGGAAGCAGCGCCCATTGGTAATGCTTATCGAATTCTAGGGTTTTCCAGGAACCGCTACCCCTTAATTACTAAGGAATGTAGTAACGCTGGGTTCGCCGTCCATCGAGAAGGGGCAGAAAAGACTCGTCCCCCGGTCCCCTCCCCCTTTACTGATCCAGTAAGCTTGTCGGGGCTGCTGAGGAGCCGAGAGCACGGACGCCAGACAAAGGGGCCGGCGTGCCCGAGGGCCCCAGGGCGCTGGCGCGGTACGGCCGTGAGCGCGGCCCGCAGCCAAGACCGCAGCCCGGCATCGGTGGTACGAGTCCTGAAGAGTGCGCATGGTGGCCGTCAGACGGATTTCACGTCGATCGCTGGCTTGCGTGCGTTGTTGCCTGCACGTTCGCCTGCGTGGAGGCGGGCTGCGCGCAAGCGCGCAGCAGGGCCCAGCCCCGGGGTCACTTACATGCGTTAAAGATTATGGAGCGTTAAATAGGTGCCGTCGCAACGGGACACGGCGGCGGCGGCGGTGGCGGCAGCGGCAGTAGCAGCGGCGGGTCACGGGGCGTTTTACGTGAGCGCGATCCGACCCGCGCCGCCGGCCGCGGTCGATAACTCACGGGCAAGTGTGTCACTTAGTACGGACCCGTCCCTCAGTGAGACCCAGCGGCCCTGGTACAGATCGAAGCGGTTCGGGCCCGACACGGGCGACGCCAGCCATATCTGCTTGTTCGGCGGCTGTTTGTTGATGACGTACGTGCCGACCGCGGGCACGACCAGCGTGAGCACGCCGTGCGTGTACTCAACGTCGCTCACGACGTCCGGCTGCTCGTCGAAGATCAGCTCCAGCTGGTCGACAAGCGACTCGAGGTACGCGTCCGACTGCGTGTGGTACATGGTCTCCGAGAGGTTAGCGACCTCGGCCGGGATGCTATGACCGTGCGTCGAAGATTCTGATTGGTGGCGGACGCTCACAAGCCGTAGTCTGGCTGTCGTCGCTGCCGCTGCCGCGGCAGCGGCGGGCCTGGCCACCATGGTCGGCGTTGCGCGCACCAGTGTGCGTGCGGCGCTCCTGAATAGCAATGACATGTTGCGGATGGGCTTGGGTGGGCGTGTGTAGGCGTGGGTTGTTTGACCGCTATCGTCCAACTGATCTGGGCTGGCTGTCCTTCTCATCCTGTGTTGTGCCGGGGGCCCAGATAGATTGCTCATTTTTCATCTGCAGCTACGTGCATTTCGGAAAATAATTGAAAATTAGCGCGAGCGCATCGCCCGAAGAGATGCCATCGCAACTGGCGCAGCAGACCGATACCGAACTCTACGACCTGTTCGCCGGTTTTTAGACATGTTTTTTCCCGTGCTTTTCGTCAGCGTGGGACTTGTCGTCGTCTTCGTGCTGCTGCTGCCTCTGGTGTCCGGCGTCGGCATCTACAAGCTGGGCACGGGCTCCAGCCAGTCCAGCGAAAGCACCTCCAAGCGTGGCATCAAGTTTCGGTTAAAGGAGGACAGTGGAGCTGAAAAGAAGGCCCAGGCCGTTTCATCAGCTAAAAATCCCAAGAATTGGGAGGTCGACTCACGGACTGGCCTCAAAAAGCGTGTTATTGGCAAGTTCGACCAGAACCCGGACAACTATGACTACGACATCGATGAGTTGATCAACGAAGACGCAGTCGAAGAGTCTCACCAGCAACAGCAACGTTTACAGGCATTTGGTAATACACAGAATGCAAATGAAGAGCTGGTTTAGCGGCGACGGCCACTTCATGCGCACCTGTTAGGCGTGCTTGCTCTGATCGGCGTCCGTCTGCACCTCAGCAATATAGCATATTTAATTGGAAATCGATGTTGATTTTCTATTTTGTACATACAGTAAATTAAGCTACCACTCCATTCTATTCGACGATTTCATTATCGTCGGGCTCACTCGCAACTACTTCGTCCTCTTCAATTTCTGTGGCAATATGAGGGCCATCTTCCTCGGTACCATCCTCCTCTGGTCTCAGCTCGACCTCGGTTTTGACCTCCTGGTGAGCCTCCACATCTTCTCTCATCATTCCTGTTGCTTCATCGTAATCATACTCGTAGAACAACATGAATACACCTGGCGTGGATAAAACCTCCGTTTCATCAACTATGTAAACTGTTTCGTCTGAAATTCTCCACCAACAGCCCCGATACTTCCTGAAAGCAATGTAATGACCGTAATTGTGTGTTCCGTAATGCACTATGACAGAACGAAGTGCATAAGTGAGTGGACCAACAGGGACAGTTGAGGCCACGCTGGAAAGAGGGGTAGAGTTGAGTCCATTTCTCTTCGAGTACTGTGTTCTAGCATTCAGGTTGCCGTTCTCCAACATACGGTCTTTCATCTCACCTTCAGAAGACAGAGATGACGATGAACTCATAAATGTCTCAGTGACATTCTCCCTGAACTCAACTTCAGGAGAATCTGTGGTATTTTCTGCATGCATGCTGAGCTCCGAACCGCCATTGATTTTGCCTTTTATCCTTCTTCTTGTAGTGTTTCCTAGCGCATCTACATCCTCTATAAATTCTTCTTCCTCGGTGTCAATCTCCTCGTCAGATTCTTCAGAATTGATTTCCCCGCGCAGAGGATCATAGTCAGGCACATCCCTTTTATTTAGGCCATCGGTCGAGTTTTCATCGCTATAATCTTCTTCGTCGTCATCACTGTCCTCAAATTCCTTTTCAAAGTTGGAGTGCAACTTCGCGTAGTATTCACCACCTACATTCTCGTCCTCACTAGACTCGCTAAGATATTCGTCTTTTTTTGACATTGGTAGCCTTGCATCAAGATTTATTTCATCGATGTTACAGCACCAAGGCGCCAAATTCAACCTAGTCTTGAATAATACTCTAGAATTGTTCTTTCTGATCATATAAGTTCTTGGGTCAAATACAGATCTGTTAATATGAATCGATAATAGGGGTGGGGGTCTTGAAATTAGAATTTGTTTGGATTTCGAAGACTTGCGTACCATGTTCTCTGTGTGCATTCTCTTGTAATCATCATCGTCGATCACACGTTTTTTTAAGGTCTGTTCTAGTTCTAAGATTCTTCTCTTGGTCGCCTCAACCAGTTTCTCAGGGATTGATTCCTTCTTCTCCCATTCTTTTAGCTGTTCAAGGAGGTGTTCGTGTACTGCATTTAGGGCACACCTGTTACATTCTACACCTTCTATAATCTCCGGTTTACTCCAGTCCCTAAGCAATTCCGATAACTTAAGAGTTGATCCAATGTTTTCACTAGGTAGATTCAAGCTTAGTCCAGAAAATACAGAATATCTTATCCCGCCGTTTTCTCCACAAGTCAAGCAGCCAATTCTCTCAGCCGTAATACCATCTAAAGGCGTCATCAACTTGAGCGGGGTAAAAAACTTTTCTTCACTGTCCTGCAAAGTTGAGTTTGGGTCTATCTGTTCCGTAGGTATGTACACGGTTCCGACCTTCTCCAGGTGCATTTGTCCTACTAGGGCATCTTTGGGAAGATCAGCTTCTCTTAATGGTGTCGTATCCGGTTTATCTTCAGAAAGTTTCTTCACATTGTTCTCCAATTCGGAGAGGATAGTTTGAAAAAACTCTTGTGCATCCTCTTGATCATACCCCAGAAGCATATTTTTGTTCGGCGCCTTTGACATAGTTTTTAACAATTTATTCGTTTTATAATACTGTCTTTCGCGATAGTATTTCGCATTTAGCTTGTCTAATAGTTCTTTAAATGTATAGCTGAACGTAATATCTCTATCTGATTCTTCAAGCGCATTTGAATCAAATGATCTTCTAGTTGATTTCTTCTTGTATTTTCCATACGTCTTTTTGCCCTTAGAAGTGTGGTTATGCTCGTCGTTTTCTTCAACACTCGATAGCTTTTCGTTTATAGGTTCTTCTCCGGCTTCTTCTAACCTGTTGATCAATTCTTCATCCAAGAATTTGGTCAACTCTTTGGAGGATGCTAGAGATTGGATGACAGAATTCATGAAGCATGTGTTACCATCGTTTACTAATCCAGCAACATAGCCTCCCTTTCTCAGTACGTCATCTTCCATTTGTTTGGAATTCGGAAGCCAACGTCTAAATGCGTTTGAATTTCCAAGATTACCCAAATTGTTCATAACCAGTTCTCTATGCTGTAAAAGTAGGTAAACGGTAGATAGTAACAACAAGCAGTATGAAACGTTAAAATTGGAAGATGTGAATTTTTTACTGCAATCCTCAAAAAAATCTCGAAATGAAGGTGGTAACCTAGCTAGTATTGATCTAAGAATAAAATTCATACAAACTTGGTGTGTCCCGTCGAGAAAATGAATTATTATATTGGTTTGTGTTGCGGGTCGATTTGTTGAAATTATTCAAATCGAAACTGCTAAAAACCGAATTTGAAAATAATGATATCACAACTTACTTCCTAAAACTTCAAACATTCAACTAATTTTCTATTGGTGAAATTAGCCACTGCACTCGTCCTCTCTTGTAGATCTGTGAAGGGGATCTCTATTGAATCGACGTATCTTTCTTTGCTCAAGGGCGTACAGGGCATCATCTAATAAAGCTTTCCACAAGAGAAAATTTTGACCCAGGTCGCATTTAACGTCAAAAACAACGAAAGAATAAGGTTATTGAAAACACGTTCGTAAGCATAATTTACACGGAACAGTAAGGACCATTTTCTCAATCATCTCTAGTCTATATGTTGATTTGTAAAAATTCTTTTTTTTTCAAATTCAGCTAGTTGAAACCTCTGACATATCTAACCCTTAGTGCCTGGAATCTTCCCGAAAGCCAGCGACAGCTTACTCTGTTCTTATATGAACTAAATAGCGTTAAAATCTCAATACGTCAAACGAATCGTCTATTCATAAAATTTACAGTCTAATAAAATATAGTTGGACTACTATATACTTTATAGGGCAGTTACCCTAAGGCAACAAGGCAAAGTCTCTATATTCAACAAAATAATAAGTCATTAACAGAGCCATGTAAATCACAATCATAGCATGTACTGTGACATTCTTTGTTCTATTTTATCAGTCAAAAAGTGTATCAATTCAATACTATCAGATAACTGATCACCGCTAAATCAGTTTCTGAAATTCAAAAGGAATACAAAAAGTTTGATATGAACAGGTAAAAAAAGGTCATGGGGCGTCAAATATCATATTTTATAGTGTTGAGCTGATTTAGGAGATTATAGTAAATCAACAAAAATTGAGTTAACAATCACTGTCAATATTTCATAAAAGATAAGGCGAACATGAGTAAAACCTAATTTACAGTTTATTGAGGTTGTTCTTGCATCATACCTTGATGGATTTGTTGTTGTGTTGCATCTTGCTCTGGCATCATAGCTGGAATTGGAGGTCCTTGTGGCATGCCTTGTGGAGGGACGAAATTTGTTCTCTCTTTTCCCCAACCTGTTCTCAAGTTTCTACCTTGGAATGGGAAATTTGCTAATGCAACAATACAAACGGCAGCTTGTTCATGGGTGTCGTATTTGATAAAACAACATCCCTTATCTGGGTAATGCTTGAAATCTAAGATAAAGCCAAAATTTTGCAATAGAGGAATTAAATCAGCTTCGGTAGCGTAATGAGAAATGTTACCAATATAGGCGGTTGTAACTCTAATTGGTGCTCTTCTCAACATTGCATCTACTGCCTGTGGATTAACGGGAGGTGGAACAGCTGGTCCATGCGATGGCTGGACAGCTTGAGGAGTTGGTGGAATACCTGCCATTGACGCCATTGGCATGTTTGGTGCTGGAATGGGTATCATTCTGGCGTTACCATTATTCATTCTGAAGTTGTTGGTGCGTGGTCCATTGTGATGGTGGTTGCGACGTTGGTGAAAGTTGTTTTGATTGTTTTCACGTTTAGATGCCCAATTTATTCTTAGAGCTCTTCCGTTTAGTTCCTTACCTTGCATTTCGTTCATGGCAGACTGTGCCTGTTCTTGGTCTGCAAAGGAGACAAAGCCATAACCTCTTGATCTTCCTGTTTGCATGTCCCACATAACGTGTGCTTGAACAAATGATGGAATTTCTTTGAAGGCTGCCGAAAGGGTTTCATCATCAACATCAACATTTAAATCTCCGACAAATAGGTTAAACGTCTCCTCATCTGACGATGCTTGTTGTGATTGGAATGCCCAATTGATTCTTACAACATTGTTCTCGATTTGTTTACCATTTAATGTTTCAAGGGCAATGTTGGCGTCATGAGCTTGGTGATATTCGACAAAAGCGTAATTGGCATTGTTGTTATTCTTGTCAATCATGATCTTAACATTAGCAATTGGACCACCAACCTGAAAATATTGCTTTAGCAAATCTTCAGTAATGACTTTATCAAGGTTTCCGACATAGAGAACTCTATCTGAGGTTTCTCTGCCACCCTTTATGGCATTCGCAGGAACCACAGAAGGCCCATCCGTCTGAGAATTGGTTTGTTCAATAGATGTGTCATTATTTTCACTGGATTCTGGAGCAGGAACTGCTGTTTCAGCTCCAGTTGTAGTTGGAGATGTGGCATCCTGGCCAGCTGATTCACTTACAACAGCAGTTAGAAGAGTTTGATTTTCCTCTGACATGTCTAAGTCTGGAATTCTATTTGATTAAACTTCAATATAACCCCAATTACTTTGTGTTTAGTCTGAATGAACGTAACAATTTTGCGAAAATAGGAATGCTTCTATTAGAGGTGCCTTTTTTCTTAACGCTTTATCTTATCTTAAGTCGTTAAAAGTACACTGGATTTAAAACTCTAGAAACGTACGGTAGAGACAGATATATACAAAAGTGCTCAATTCTAGTTCAATTGTACCTCCTTAGTTGTATAATCTAGTGTAGTTGAAGTTTACTGTTTGCAATCGCTCGCTACTTTTACACCTTTATAATGTTTTCAATTATTGGAAGTGTAGTGTAATATATATCTTCGGAAAATTTTCACGGTAATAAATTCCAACAACACACGTAATATAAACAATGCATGGAACAAGGCCCACCTCAATGAAAGAGGTTAAGAATAAAGATAATGGTAATTGATTGAACTTTAACTGTAAGATGCCTAATGATTAAGGTTTCTTTTGTGAAAATTCAAAATTCCCGGTAATCGGCAATAAAGGCCAGGACTCCTTGAGTCGAGAAACATTAGAGTACATAAATATTACAAAAAGATGCATCCAGAAAATTGAGCAAAACAATTATTCTCAATTTTAATGGCATTATATTTCACTTTGTTTTCCCGGCATGCTATAATTTTTAATGCGATTAGAAATGAGTTCGCGTTCAATAAAGTTTCGAACTTTGAAGAGGAATGCAAATACCTGCTTTGAAAATTTATTTCCATAGGTTTTGATATCTTCAGCTCTCTTTTTTATGCATTTTAAGAGGTAAATGAAACTAATAACATGTTGTGAATACGCTTGGTATGCATCGTAATTTGACCAGCTAGAGGTATCCTCCGAATGTTTGGTATTAACAGAGAGAATCATCAGTAACTGAGAGTTATAAAAAAGAGGGAAGGATTGTTCTAATAGTGGAAGTATCTAACTTTGAAGTTAAACATACATTTGAGTTTCGCGATTTGATTCTTCCAAACTTAAAATGTCATTTTACTATTCTCACAATTATATGAAGACTATGGACATACACACTGACATGTGAATAAATTATTTAAAGCAAAACCATCACTCACCAGACCAGACTATATTTTAGGCGCTAAGAATATTTCATCTTCAGGTATAGAAATAATATGAATTTGGACTAGAATCGGTCACGTTGTTGTGCCTACTTCCAGGCAGGCGATAATGGATATTGAAATTAAATTATTAGCTCGAAGTTGGTATATCTAAAAAAGATTTACCGATGTTGAGGAGATCTAGAGATTTTATATGCTGATATATCCATTTGGTCGAAAAGATATATTTTTGGCATATTCAATTTCTAAACGCAAAGATAGGTATATGATTATTATTCACCGTAAACAACTTCTGTTGTTCTTGAAGCTGTAAGACTAGAATCCGGAATGGAGTAGTCTGCAACTAGTTATTTTACATGATATTGACAAGTGCCATTTATGATATTGTTTCGTGGGTTGCATCATCATAAGTAAACAATGTAGAAACTTTGTTACGAAATTTTAATCCACCACACTTTTATGATTGAGCTGCTCAATGACGCAATTTGTTGTGGAAACTCCAATAGAAGCACGCGATCAGCAATTTCGGAGAAAATCAACAAAAGTAGGCATGTTATGTCAGTAGCTGTCACCAAAAAACAATATATTACATTAAAATCATAAAAACCCGAGCTGTTACCACAATTAATGGAATAATCTGGACCACTTTTAAATTACATTTTTAGGTTCAAAACAGAATATTATATGAAAAAGTACGAGCAGAGGAGGTTCGGTTAATGAAAACTGGGTTGAGCAAATTTATTCACCTGCTAGATGAATCTGTCAGTCTCAAAAATGATTCAAAATAGTTGAGCAGGCTTCGTTGAGTACTTAAAGTCGGCATAAGATTCATGTTAGATATTGTTAGGATATCTATATGGTGTCCTGCTCTTCTAATAATGGCATTGAAAACATTGGCGGGATCGAACCACGGTGCCATAGCACTAAATTTCCTCCTTAAAATAGGCAATTTATTTTTTTTTTTAAAGATGGTACCAATTGCAAGGTTCATTAAGTAAATCTTGTTTACACCTTTCTTGAAGAGAGATTTTTGACAAATTTGAAAAACGTGGGAAATTTTATTTTTAACTCATAGGACGAAGACGCAAGACAGACGAAAGACGGCAAAATAATATTTGAAGATTGAGATTAAAAATAGACTGAGAAAGTTTAACCAAGGAAAGCTCAAATTCTTCTTATGCAGTTGTGAGGATGAGGGAAATATGTGTACGACGTCGGATTAAATGAAGCGGTGCTAACAAATAATATTTATTATTTGTCCAAGGTGAATGTGATACAATTGGAAGGCTGAGGCTTTAGTAGTTTAAAACTTTGTAACTACAGAAATTCGGACGCATGCAGTTAGCGTATAAAGATTGAGCAAAAATGTATCAGGACAATCTAAAGAAATTGAGAACTGATTGTGCTGCCCTAGGATGAAATGCATATTGTAGATAAATTTATTTCTTAGCTCATTGCAACCTTACCGGAGGTATTCTGGGGACCAAAAGGAAGACTGCACTCATCAAAAAAGTAATCGAATTTTTTTTTTCTTTCGAATTAGTTGCAACTGCTCTTCTGAAATGCTGCTTCTTGCGAAGTAACAGTGGCTGTTTTTAAGCGTTTCCTTATAATCTCACTGTCTTCACCTTCTGAAAAACCTCTTGGTCCGGTATATTATATCCAACCCCTAAAAGATACCTGTTAGTATTTGATCGAGTTCTCTAGATAATTATGAAACAGAGAGCAATCTTTGTCTGTGGTATTCTGTTCAATTTTATTTCCATGACGCTTATAAAGGTATGGTTGCTTACGTTTGGAAACACTGTAGACATATAGTCACGTGTATGTGCATTGTTTAGGTTGTCGTATGCAAGTCACCGATGTAGCTAAAACTACCTATAAGCAGCCATACAGAGTAAATGTAATAATTCCACAAGTACAATACGCCAGCAATATTTGTTAGACGAGTGTTGATCAATAATGTCACATTCGGAGAAACCAAACAACAGAAGGAGAGCTTCTTTTCACACCTCAGTGACAGAGATTAGCAATGCCATTGACAGAACCATAAACGAGAACGTGTTTCCAGTTGCAGAGACGGATGACGAAGCGAAATACTTTCAAAGCAACCCAAAGCCTGATTATATGGACCAACTGGTAGAAACTGCCAATGAGTTTATATCATTTCAGAGAGCACATGGAAGAAATAAGGTAGTCCTAGTAACATCCGGGGGAACAACTGTTCCTTTGGAGAACAACACAGTTCGATTCATCGATAATTTTTCTGCTGGTACTAGAGGTGCTTCGAGTGCTGAGCAATTTCTGGAAAATGGATATAGTGTCATATTTCTTCACAGAGAATTTTCACTGACACCGTATAACAGACTGTTCACTCACAATATTGGAGCACTTTTCCTAGACTACATTGACAAAGATGGGAATGTGCAGGAGAAGTACAGAAAATCAATCCTCAAAAATAAAATGCTTTATGACAAATATTTGGTCGAGGAAAAGAAGCTGTTGATGTTGCCATTCACGACAGTGAATCAGTATCTTTGGTCGCTCAAAAGCATAGCCAAGCTTCTAAACACAAGCGGAAGTTTATTTTACCTGGCTGCAGCTGTTAGTGACTTTTTTGTGCCTTTCTCTCGGCTCCCAGAGCATAAAATACAGTCTAGAGACTATAGCAATGGCGAAGATAATAACTCATCAACAACAGCTGACGGAAAACTTGTTGTTAACTTGGATCCCGTTCCTAAGTTTCTGCGGCGTTTAGTAGAATCTTGGGCTAAACAAGCCATGATCGTATCCTTCAAGCTTGAAACAGACGAAAAGATACTAATAAAGAAAGCGACTCAGGCTCTCGAGAGATATAATCATCAGTTGGTCATAGGTAATTTATTACAGACTAGAAACAAGGAGGTTGTTTTCGTCGACCAAAAGCATATGGAGGGTCACTGGATTAAACTTGATCAAAAGCACAGTACTATCGAACAATTGATCATCCCAGAAGTAATCAGGCACCATAATTCCTGGATTGAATCTCAAGAGTCACCTTCGCCCTAATGTCTCTTCTTTTGGTTCCTTGGGCTTTTTGCAGGAAATTGTATACATATATATTAACGAGTGGTTGTGGAATAAACGCGCGAACGTTTAAGAAGTGTGGATCTTAATGTTTGAATTAGCTGTCTATATGTGTTGGTGAGTTGCCATTATTTATTTTCAGATTTGCTGGGGTGTATAATCTTTTCATTTAAAGAAAAGACACGCCTATGCCGTATTGGAAACCCTTTCTGACGGAGTCTTGAGTATGTACAGTTATCGGAAGAGTGAAATTCAACTCAAACCTAGCTAGTGGATGGCGGAAGACTATACCTGTCCCAATTGCTGTCGAATTTTCGCTTGCGAGTTTACTGATGCATTCGTTAAGAGACCTATTTTTATGATTTATGAGTCTGCCACCATTGAAAAATAAATGCAGTCTAAAGTTCGAGCTGGACCATCTTTTTATTGGTAACCTGCTAAATATGCTTGCTCCATATGTTACAAAGGCATCACCGCCTACATTATCGTAGAGATCCTTGGGTCCAAGTCCATTCACTTGGAAACTACGTACATCATTAGCTCCTCCAATTTGAAATCTATCATCAATGTGAATCGGGCTATCAAAAGCCTTCAAATTTCTCAAATAACCGCCACGCACGGTTCCTGTAAACGTTATAAAATTGTCGTCAAAGAAACTGTAGGTGTTGGAACATTCGAAATGTGTTTTTAAATAATTTCCAATCCCCAACTCATTTTGTAGTTTTATGAACGTTCCCCTTGTAGTAGCCAATGGATGGTCACGTTGGTCCCACATAACTACATGACCTAGTGAGCTTCTCAAATCGTCTCCCATGCCGTATAGAATGGTATCTGATGCTGTTGTAGATTTGTTGAAAACATGCCTCCAGATGGACTCCAGATAAACTTCGTGAGTGGCAGTGCCCTTGTTAAATGGGCTGGACTTTATGCTGCTTCTGATGCCGCGCGCAAGCAAATCTGTGGAACTTCCAATTGCCAATTGTCTTGAATTTTTGTAAATAATAGAATCCCAAAGAAACCATGGTGATAGGGCCTGTGAATAACTGACTAGATATGAAGAGTGAGTTTTCGTTCCCTTCGTGACATCAAACATAAGCCGCTCTCCACCGCCAAACAGATTACGTAGTTGAAACTGAATGTACCCATCTCCTTCACCATTACCTATATTGGTCCCTGTCTTGGCTGTAAAGCGCTTTATTGGCTCTATTTTCAGATGCGATATTACGTCCATAACAGAGATATGGTTGGGAATCTCATCTGAGCTGTAGATAAGGCTTGGGTAGTACTGGTTTGCAACTGGAACATTAAACGCCCCTCTGCTTTCAAAAAATTGCGATGCGTTGTTTGCAAGTCCGTGCTGCATCAGTTTGTCATTTAGTATATCTGCTCTCTGCAGAAGTTCGTTGAAATTACGAGCCTGGAAAATCGTTACATTCAAGTACTTTTGAAGAACAGTTGGACGAATCGATTCAGCAGAATTCGTAACTACGCCTCCTACAGCAACAGGGATGCTCTTCGCAGCATCGAACAATTCACGTGCTGCTTCCTGTTGAAGAGGCTGGCCAGATTGTATTGGAGAATCACTATAATTGTGATCAGTGCTACTCAATGACTTTTCGAACAAATCATCATCTTTCCCTAGCATTTTTTATTTGCAGTTTTTAGTATGTCTATGTTTTGTTGATGCACCCGGCAATGCTTTCTGTATTAGATTTATGTTCCTACTTAAATCTGGCGGAAGTTCAATATACAACTGAAATTATCAAAAAGGTCATCGCTACCGAAAAACCCATTATTTTCTATGAGAGAACTTCTTTATAAAGAAATTGAGCTCTCAATATTTTGCTGAATTTTTATAAAAGATAAGAATCATATATAGAGTTACAGCATGCAGCTCTGATTAACATAGTGCCTTCCTGTCAGAGCATGTAATAGAGTTCATCAACTTATTCCGTGCAGATTTCAACCATCGTCATTTTCCTGTGCTTCCGCCAGAAACGAAAAATCCCCTTCTAGTAATTTGTTTAGATTTACTCCCTGAGATTTCTCCTTTTCCTTTAAGGCTTCTTCGTAAAGAGGCGCTATGCACTTCTTTCCCAGCTCCGTTTTGAAGTGCCGTGATAGAGCGTCACTTCGCTGGAACGCCCTTTTGCACCCCCAGCTTGTTCCATCCTTCAATTTACCACCACATATAAATCTTTTCTTGCCTGTGTGAAGATCCTCGTGTCTTTTTCGGTCGTGCTGCCTGGCGAATGCCTTTCCGCAGACTGAACATATAAACGGCCTTTCGTTAGTATGTGTCCGTAGATGTGACTTAAGGTTATACGGCCTCGTAAACTTCTTATCGCATAGCTTACAAGCATATGTTGCAGGGTTTTTCTGGGACCCTTTTTGTTTCTGGGAGCCATTCGGACTCAGCTCTGCAGAGATTTCACTCTCGTCTTCATGAGTAAAAGGATTCATGTCCGCCAATTTCAACAAGCGTTCCCTGTCTGAGCTGAGGGATCGCGCCTTTTCATCTGGAGACATGCTCCGGCTCTTGTATGACGATCTGGATGATTTGCGAGAGCTCTGTGATAGACGTCTCCGTACACGCCTTCCGTTGCGCATTTCCTCGTGGCTGGTGTCTACTGCGTCATTCGGGTAGAGAAGTGAAGCATCTAAGTTGATTGCAGTATCAGTGGAAAGGATTAAACCAGATGGTGGGTTTGAGGAGCCACTTCCGTCCCTGTGCATGTCCTTGTCGTGGACTTCCTGGATTGATATTACAGGTGGTGCGGTTACTTGTAAGGAGTTTGTGGTCTGTAGTTTCACGGGTGAGTTCGAGTTTCCAAACGAATTCGACGTCGAATAGTCTTCCGAACTGAAATCGATGTATTCGTTTTTGTTGCTGTCAAATTGCGTCTGCAGCTCGTTGTTAAAGTGATTGTTGGTTATATCGAGAAAGTTGTCTAGGTCTTCTAGGTTGGTGATGTGCTGGTAACCGTGGGAGTTCACGGGGAGCAACGTATTGGACATAGAGCTCACGCCGGAGTGGATACTTGCCAAGTCGTCAGCGTCGTCGTCCATAATGTTTGGCGACAAAAATGTCATTGCTGGGCTCGCGAGCGGTTCTTGCGGAGCCATGTTCGGTATTGTGTATCCCATGCCATTCGAGTGGGAGAGGTCATCAAAGCTCAGGGTGGGTGTCAGTTGCGATGTGTTGGCGTTGTGGTTGCTGGATAGCGGGGTCAGAAACTGCGCACTTGTCTCCTTGGGTTTCAGTTCGTTTGACTCATACACGGGGCCAGACTCAAACGTAGGGTGCTCGACCTTTAGTGTCGGCGTCGTTATCATCTGCGAATACGGCGACGTCGGCGAAAACGCCAAGTTTGAGTCTGTGTCGTGAGGGACGTACCGCCCTGCCCAGTCATCGCGCGAATTTGACATGCCACTGGTATCCAAGGTAAGGTTGCCGTTCCAGTTCAGGCCGAGGTCGTTGAAACTGATGTTGGGAACGTCCTGCGGCCCCACGGCAGTGTCTATCTTTAGGTCGTTGTTCTTTGCGCCGCCGTAGTAGTTCTCAACGTCATCTTTGTCGTTGTCCTGGTACGGTCCTGGCATATTCATGGAACACGAAAGTTATGGTAAGCACGCGAACGGACTCTTTCGCTATCCCGTGGTCTGGATCTGCAAATTGTTCTTAAGCCTGCTCAGTGTAGTCAGCCCCTCTGTGCTCTCTGTTTTTATACATCTTGGCTAAGCCCATAGGAAACGTATGGATACTCGCAAGTATGGAAAACGTCAATATAATGATAAGTTGAAGCTGCAAAGGTAGAAAGCAATGGTCACGTGAATTTTCCGTTTTGAAAGGTGTCCAAGCGGGAGTGCAGACACAGCAGGGGCCCACCCAGACCCGTCTATCCCTGCAGCGGAAGTATTGGTACAAGACCTACAGACAATATTACAAAACTTACAACAGTTAGGGCTCCGCCGCTGAGCATAACGCTATATTCGATACTACGGGGCCGTCGACGCGCTTCAGCAATGCGTGGCCGTGGGGGAGCGGTCTCTGCGCAAACGCTCCGAGAGAATGGCAACTCGGCAATGCAACAAAGTCTACTGGGCAGTAAGCCAGCATTTCCCGTTCCTGTGTCTTGTCAGTCCTTTAGAAGTAATCCTTGAGTTCTTCTCCAGCCTCTGTCATCGGAAAGAAAGAAAAAGATACCTGCTACAGGCTGCTGCTTGCACTGGTGCTTGCACTGGTAATGTGTGGGCTTCTCAGTTTGCGCAGAAACGGCAGTGACGCCGTGATATTGTTTCTAAGGAGCCTAGCGGATGTTTGTCTGCTGCAGGCCACTGTATGGCCTGTCCAGACAAGGCTTGTGGGATCGTTCGACAGCTTTTTCGGTCGGCGCACAGGTGATCGCAGAACTCCGCCCCGTCCGTCACACGCTCACACGCAGTCGACGTCAAGACAGACGTGCCAAACATCGGGTGCAAAGGTTTTGATGCGCTCCAGATGAAGCACGTCGAACTTCTTGGCTGGAAGTTCTGCACGCAGGGACTCTAGTGTTTCTTGTGCGAAGGAGCCATCGCAGAGTTTTGAGACATGAACGTTTTCATGTATGTGCAACGTGACCTTCTCGAGAGAGCCATAGTCGCGAATCAACTGCAGGGCAATGGGCCACCCGTCTCGGCTGGAAGGTAGCAAACCGAGGTTTATGTGCCTGATTCGGAGGTCTGCGACGTCCCGTAGACGGGCTACGCTGTTCTCGTTGGATTCATTGTAGATATGGCACCGTGACGAGGAAAAGCGGTTTGCCTGAACGCCTCTCCGCAGCCCTTCAACACTCCAGGGATTGATCTCGAAGCAGTAGACGTTGCGTGCGCCACGTTTCAGATAGCTCAGTGTGAAGTAGCCAATGCCTGCATAGAGATCGATCACGTCGCAGCCCTCGATCCCAACGAATGTGTCCAGTATGCGCTTCTTCTCCTTGATATTGCCCCTGCTGAACATGGTGAACACAGGCGCCCAGAGCTGGTGAATGCCGTTCTGCACCGTGTGGCACCACAGCGTTCGCTGGAAGTCCTGTTCACTCGGCGCGTCCCAGACCTGGTCTGAACCCATTTCTAGGCCGCTGGTCAGGGATCCATATACAGGGGTTATGTTAAACGGCCTTCGCATGACGTCGCTCTCGACAATGGGGCTGTTAACTGCGATATGTGTCAGGCCGTTGCTGGAAAACGCCTCCGTCGCCAGCAGACCTGCGAAGAAGGAGTTTTTGAACTGATCCCCCCTTGATTCGAACAGTTTTGTCCACTCGGAGCCTGTAAATGACCGGCTGTTGGAGTGGTTGAAGAGCAGCAGCGGAGGGTACACTGTGTACTTGGTGGGCACAGCTGCGCAGAGCTCATCGACGCCGCTAACACCTTGGCTCCGCAAGAACCTGCGCGAGAACTCGAGCACAACGTTGGCCTCGCGTTTTACAGCAGTAGATACTGATTTGTACTCTCGTATCTGTACACTGTACTGCTGAAAAGATGGTAGCTCATCATCTGTAGTCGCCGTGGTTCTCACGATGCTGCAGGCCCCTTCCTTCAGAATCGGCCGAACAAAAAGACCATGTCTCTCTAATTCGCTCTTGATTGACTTGATGTTTTTAGGATCATCGACCACAATTTCTAGAGCCATTTGTGTTGTGGGTAGTCAAGGCACAGTTCCGCCGTTCTCACATATGGCTTTTTAGCGTAGTTTCTCTAATTTTACTTTAAGGCGGTGAAATATTTAAACATGTATTAAGAACAGGCAGCACAGAGACAGAAAGAAACTTGTGGAAGATTGGGATTCACATTCGGTACACTCGGTTATTTGTACCAATCGTTTACAATGTCAGCAAAGGCGACTCTGCAGGACCGTAAGTATATTTGGACAGAACAACGTTCATGAATGCGCTACTAACTATTCTCCAATATTAATCAAGTTTCTCGTAAGGACAAGAGGAGGCATAACATGGAGAGCAAGGTTGCCAAGATATACCAGAACTTTTTTGTGGAAAAGGATGTTCATTACAAGGACAGGTTGACTTCGTTGCAGACGGATTTGACCACGCTCCACCAGGGAAACAACGTCGAATACTTAAGGAAGTTGCGAGATCTCGAGGAGTCCAGAGACCTCGAACTCGTGCGACTCAGGCTGTACGAGGAGTACCGTGTCAGAAGGTCGAGCATCGAGTTTCAAGAGGATATTGAAAAGGCAAAAGAAGAGCACGATAAGCTCGTGAAGCTGTGCAAAGAAAAGCTGTACGAAACCATAGAACAGAAGATCAAGAAACTGCAAGAAGATAGACTGCTGATGGACGTTGCGAATGCACACTCATACTCGATGGACTACAGCGCTATGAAATACCAGAAGAATACGAGGAGTCATACCGCTAGCGGCTGGGACTCGTCGTCCAACAACGAGTTCGGGCGTGACTCCCCGAACGAGAGTGCCACAGACACAGGGACGGAACGGAGATCGCTGCGGAAGAGGGCTATTACTAAGGGTAACAATACCACGATTAACGAAGAGGAGACCGAGTTCAACGCTAACTCGTCGGCAACCGCAGGCAACGCCAGCTCAATGGGATTTGGAAGGGCAGGTGCCCTTCCCAGCGAAAGGGGGAATAGAACGGATGCGAACTCAGATTCTGACATGCTGCTTTGTTTGAGCGATCATGCCGATCTGCAAGCGCTCCTCTTTGGTGAGAAGGAGATTACGCAAAACGAGAGCAAAAAGAAGCCCAAGGCCAATCAACGGTTGTCGGCAAAGTCTGCACCTCCACTACAGTCACTGAAATCGGATGAGGTGACTGACGATATAGCCATGATTAGGAAACTGACGGGCCAGCCGCCAGCTCCGTTCAAGTCTAGAAACGACTAGTGTCGTTCAAAAACCAAAATTACTTCCACCTTTCTCTCCATGAAACATCTCGACATCAGGAAAATGTATGGGGATCGGTAAAGGAAGCACCATTCGGCATTCAGCTCCTTGGGTAGCTGGTGGATGTTGTTTTCTGGGCCGAAAGTTTAGGTAGGCGACTGTCTGCGAAGTGGAGATTCTCAGACCTCTTCCTTACTTCTATTAATTATGTACGAAAATTTCAATTCGATGCAGCGAAGGTCGTGCACGCGAATGCTGTAAATGTATATAGGTAACTACTGAAAAAGTCAAGTGGCCGATCGCCGCTAGGAAGAAAACTCCGCTGTCGGGAAACAGTGTCCAGCGTAAACGATCAGTTTTTTACGTTCTGAACGCTGGATTATCAGAATCTGGTTGAGGTAACGTCCGCACCGAGTGCCTGTGGCTGTCTCAAAACGGAAGTACTGCTGGCGATGAGATGGCGTCAATAATGAGGAAGACAAAGAGAAAGCTGGTGCACTTGTTGTACATGATCGAGGAAAAGGGACCCTTGGCGGTGTGTATGATTCTGTCGCTCATTATCACCCTTGCTACACTAGCGGTGACGCTGTACCACAACGGCAGAGACTACCCGGTTAAATTCTCAGAGCAGAACATCATGTCGCCGACAGATGGGCCGTTTTACAGAGGCTGCTTGGACCCGGAGCAGTATATGCAGGAGCCGTCGTATCGCCATATGAACGCGACCTTCGTCATGCTGGCGCGCAACAAGGAACTGAAAGACGTCATCAAGACGCTGCTGAGCATAGAGGAGCATTTCAACCAGTGGTTCCACTACCCATACACCTTCCTCAACAACAAGCCCTTTAGCGAGGAGTTTAAGACGCGCGTACGAGCCGTGGTCAGTGCGCCTGTGGAGTTTGGGCTGGTTGATGAGGACTCCTGGGAGTTCCCCGAGCAGCTCCGAAACTCTTTTGAGTTTGAAAATGCGATGCGGGACCAGCGGGAGCGCGAGATCCTCTACGGCGGCCTCGAGTCCTACCACAAGATGTGCCGCTTCTTCTCGGGGAAATTCTACAAGCACCCGCTGGTGCGCCAGTACGAGTGGTACTGGCGGCTGGAGCCCGACGTCGAGTTCTACTGCGATCTAACCTACGACCCGTTCCACGAGATGTACCTGAGCGACAAGAAGTACGGCTTCACCGTGGTGATCCCAGAGCTGTATTGGACCGTACCGAACCTGTTCCGGCACACACGGGCGTTCATCCGCGCGCATCCAGAGCTGAAGCTGGGAACGCTGTGGAGGCTGTTCGCCGAGAGCTACAAGATCCTGGAGACGGAGGACCGCGATCTGCAGAAGTGGGTGAACTACCAGGAGGATGCCGAGCCGCTGCTGTTCCAGAACGTGGTGATCGAGAGCCTGCTGCGGGGCCGGCGGCCTGCGGACCGCGAGGACGCGTTCGGCCTCGATTTTCTGGTCAACAAGGCCAGGCAGAAGGTGCCGCTCGTCGAGGACAAGTTCGACGACGAGGAGTACAACCTGTGCCATTTCTGGTCAAACTTCGAGATAGCACGCCGCGACGTGTTCGACAACGAGGTCTACAACGCGTATTTCGAGCATCTGGAGGCGGCCGGGGGCTTCTGGCGGGAGCGCTGGGGCGATGCGCCCGTGCACTCGCTGGGCCTGGGGCTGACGCTGGACGTCGACGACGTCCACTACTTCCGCGACATCGGCTACCGGCACAGCACGATCCAGCACTGTCCGCGGAACTGGGACGGCCGGGACGACGACGGCGAGCGCGTCTCGCCGGGCCAGCTGCCGTACACCTCGGCGCGGTTCGCGCGGTGGCTGCAACGGTACGACCGGCCGGTCGCGGTCGGTAGCGGCTGCCGCTGCCGCTGTGCGTGGCGGCACAAGGAGATCGAGGACGACAGCGGCATGTGCATGGACCGCTGGACCGACCTCATCCTGCCGCCGAAGCCCAAGCCCGCCATCGACGCCGCAGAGCTCGAGCTGCGCATCCTCGACGACTACTCGCACGAGCGCGGCTTGCACATCCCATAGAGTATTGTTATCATTGTGTACGAACTATAAAGACCCTGCACTATGCACCGCACTGCGCACCGCACTGCGCGGCTACCCGCCGAACCCGTACAGCGTCCGGCCCTGCCGCTTGAGCGCGTACACCACGTCCAGCGACGTGACCGTCTTGCGCTTCGCGTGCTCGGTGTACGTGACTGCGTCGCGGATGACGCTCTCGAGGAACGTCTTCAGCACCGCGCGGACCTCGTCGTAGATGAGGCCCGAGATACGCTTGACGCCACCCCTCCTGGCCAGCCGTCTGATTGCAGGCTTTGTTATGCCCTGGATGTTGTCTCTGAGGATCTTTCTGTGGCGCTTGGCGCCGCCCTTTCCGAGGCCCTTGCCTCCTTTCCCCCTGCCGGACATGTCTGGAGCTCTGCCGGGAGCGAGGAACGCAGCAGGAGCCCAGTCGGGTGCGAAAACGAGCGTCCAGCCCTGCTTATATATGAGACTGGGCGCTGCGCCGGGATCCGCGCGGCGGCGGCCGCCGCCCGCTCCGCAGTGGTGGCCAGTTGCTGGCGACCTCGCCGGACCCAGCGCTTCCCTGATGCGAAGCCGCAGGCACGGTGGGGTGGCCGTCGCGGCCTGCCTGTCTCGTCGGGGTGCAGCACGCGGCCGAGCAAGAGCGGCATGCCGCCCTCGCTGGGCGGCATGCTACCCGTGGAGGTGCATATTGGTTCCTTCTGAGCTTGGAGCTTGGAGCTTGGAGCTCCGGCGAAACTCGCCAGCCGCAGATCCCCCAGGGCGGCCGGACTAAGCGATGCATGGATGTCGTTTCCCACGGAGTTCGGGGGCCGCCGCGCAGGCGCGTGCCGGCGAGATGCGCCGGGAGCAAAAGATCCGCGGGCCCCCTCCGCCGCGCCCGCACGTATAAAAGCTGGGCCCGGTGCCCGCCGAGTTGGCGCCCGCGATCACGACGCCTGGCCTGCACAACACCCCAGAATGACCGCAGAAACAGCAATCGAAAAGCAGCAGTCCGTGCTGCAGCGCCTCTACGGCTACACCGCGACGCCGTACCCTGCCGCGGCTAGCGCGGGCCTGCTTCTGAGCACGCCGCTCGTGGCGCCCGCGACGCTCTCGCCCGTGACCGTCGCCGAGCGCGCGCAGGGCTCGGCGCTCTTCAGCGCCTTCACAAAACCCAAGTACCTCGGGCCATCGAACAAAACTGCGCTGTTGTTCGGCGCGGCAAACGCGCTGGGCGCGTTCATGATCTACGACGGCGATCCGGAGAGCGGTGCCGGCTTCCTGGCCGCGTGGTCCACGCTGTATCTCATTGTCGGTGGCCGCGGCTCCGTCAAGGCCGTGCGCTACGGCAAGTTCTGGCCGCTGGTGTTGTCCACGGCGGCGTTTGGCAACGCAGCGCTCTACGGCCGGCGCTTCCTGGCCGGCGGGTTCGCGTGAGTCAGCGCGTGTGCGCGCATATTCGTACGTAATCTATGTATTCCCCCCGAATCTAATGGCATTTCCCGGCGCAGCGGCGCGGCCCGTCACCAGCGGATCGGCAGCCAGTTCTCCCCGTCCGCCACGCGCTTGATCGCGGCGTCGTCGTACATCTCGATGAACTGCTGGTCGAGCGCCCGCGCCTTCGGGAACGCAAACCGCCGGTACTCGTCGAAGATCATCGTCAGCGACCAGTTCTGCAGCTTGCGGATGCACCCGACAAGACAGCCCGTCCGGTGCTTGCCGCGGTTGCAGTGGATCAGGATCGGCTGGTTCGCCGGGTTCAGCACGATCTCCAGCGCGTTCGTCAGCTGGTCAGACGGGATGTTCACGAACGGCTCCTTGTTCCCGCTCATGCCCACCTGGAACAGCTGGATGCCCGCGCGCGCCATGAACTCGCAGTTCTCGGCAGGGTACTCCTCCGGAATCAGCACCAGCACAGACCGCAGCCGCAGCCGCTTCTGCAGGAACGGGAAGTTCTCCACGCGCGGAAAGCTGCTCCGGTACACCTCGCCCACGACGTGGCTGAAGTTCTCTGGCGGAATGTATTCGACCGCCCGGCCAGGGCTCGCCGGCGCGGCGCCGCTCTCTCGGAGCGCCGTCTGCACCCGGGCGGTCTTCTCACTCTGCTCAGCGGCGTCGTACAGGTCGTCCTCGTCCTCGTCGGCGGCGGCTCCGTCGCCCTTGTCCAGGCCCTTGTCGTACCGGCCGTGGAACTGCTGTATGATGTCTTCAAAGCCGTTCTTGAGCACCTCGTCCTCGCTCAAAATCTTGTGGATGTTGTCCCCGATCCCGGTGTCGCGGGGGAGGTTCTGGTCCTCCTTGATCATCCGTATTATCTCGGCCTCATTCTCTATCAGCTCGTCGATCTTGCTCTTCGTGGGCTCGCCGTCAAAGCTGTGGCTTCTGGTCATGGTATGTGTGGAAAATGTGTCTGCTCAACCAGATGCAGGAACACAGTTCGGCCAGGTAATGCGACGACAATCCAGGACACGCAAAGCTAGTTTCCGTTGCCCCACTAGGTCTGCCTCTTGTCGCGACGTGTCTCTCCACTCTCCCCCTCTCTGTTATCGCTCACATCACTAACGCAGCTTCCAGATTTGTTGCGCTAAATTATGTTTGTATATAAAATATAAAAGGCAACTCAGAGATCTTCCCGCGCTGGGTGGAGAAAAGGATCCGCCGCCATACATAAACCGCACTCAGTAGCGCATCCAAGGCCAGGCGCTCATTCGTTGCCGGTTCAAGACTTTTAGTTCCCAGATTTGAAATATCGCTGCGCATACCGAGTATGCAACACAACGCCACAGTCGGTTCCTCAATAGTGAACCTCGTCAAGACAATCGTGGGGGCAGGCTTGCTGGCTATTCCTTTCGCGTTCAAAAGCGATGGGGTGCTGGTGGGAACCCTGCTGACCCTTTTGGCAGCTGTGACATCCGGTTTTGGTCTGTTTGTTCTGGGCAAGTGCTCGAAATCGCTAATAAACCCCAGAAACTCGTCTTTCTTCACCATGTGCATGATGACGTATCCATACCTCTCGCCAGTTTTTGATCTGGCCATGATCGTGCAGTGTTTTGGCGTCGGTCTGAGTTATCTGGTTCTGATCGGAGATCTGTTCGTCGGTCTCTTTGGCGGGCGACGTGACTACTGGATACTGGCTTCGACAGTGATCGTCGTTCCTCTTTGCTGTTTGAGGAGATTGGATAGTCTGAAGTACTCCAGCATACTGGGCCTGTTTGCCTTGACGTATCTGACGTTGCTGGTAACAGCCACGTTTATTAAGGATGTGCTGGTCACAGATAAGTGGCAAACCTCAAGAGGGAAAGTCAATTGGATAGACATCGCCGATACGAAAGGATTGATGTCAACTTTCAGCATCATCATATTTGCATACACCGGATCTATGAATCTGTTTAGCATAATCAACGAGCTGGAGGATAATAGCATGTCCAACATAGCCACGATTGTCAACCACTCTATCTTCTACTCCACTGCACTCTTTCTGTCAGTGGGTATCTCAGGATATCTGACATTCGGAGACAAAACCTTGGGTAACATCATTTTGAATTACGATCCAGATTCCCAGTGGGTCTCCTTTGGTAAGTTTTGTTTAGGATCAATGGTGATCTTGTCATTCCCATTACTATTCCATCCATGCAGAATTGCTATCAACAACCTATTCGTCTGGTTTGAAATGAATTTTTTGAAGGAAAAGGCTCAAGACCACCCTCATCTCGCGCAGAATCCGATAAGTTTGTCAGTTCAGGATGATGAAAACAACACACCCACGCTACAGAGCGGTACTTATGGTTCAGCAGCTCCTGTACATATTTCCCAGGCCCCCGATGATGAGGATGACCTTCCAGACCTAGAAGAAGATCCACTCATTGGTAGAGAGCCAACAGTCTCTACACCATTTCCAGATTCAAGGTTTTACGGTATAACTGCAGGTCTCTTGATTTTAATGTACATTATAGCATTCAAAGTTACATCATTTGCACTGGTCTTGGCATTGGTTGGAGCTACCGGGTCAACCTCTATTTCGTTCACTTTACCCGGGCTTTTTGGCTACAAATTGATTGGTATGGATGCTCTAGCCGTAGGAAGAATGCTTACGAGATCTGATATATTCTACAAGCGTTGCAGCCTTACATTGACATGGTTTGGGTTGATTGTAATGTTTCTTTCGTTGTATGTAACTCTTAAATATGGATCTGATTAAGTAGCGCCTACTTGTAGCTCCTCTGCTTTACAAAAAATATAAAGGTGTCTTTGTCGTATTAAAAATAATTTTTTAATCCACTGTATTAGTGAATACTGAACTCCGAAGCGGGGAGTCGAACCCCGGTCTCCACGGTGAGAGCGTGATGTGATAGCCGTTACACTACATCGGATTTGTTGAAAAAATAAGAGAAATGTTTTTGTAATGACAGCAATTCAATATCACGAGAATTTTAAAATGGAGACATATGACTGAGTCCTTATCCTGATAAGCCAATGATTTTGACCCAGCTATAATGCTATATTGTATTTTTCGTGCATATATAGTAAGGAATAAAACAAAGTAATATTTATCAGAAGCTACGGTTTGGCAAGGTCAATGAAAAGAAAATACTAAAAGAACCGTTTTTATTCAAGAATAAAATGCCTGGTTAAGTAGAGTCTTGATGGTGCACAATCCTTTCTTGTAGGTGAGTATTTGAATCTAAGCGTTCAGAGATAGTTCCATGTCTTAAATTTGTTTAAACTTGTTCATCTTAGATAGAACGGTAATGAAATTACAAGAACGAAGGTACTTGATTTGCAAAAATCGAAAGTTTAGTAGTGTGGAATTGGCATTGAGAGAGCGTCGACATATTTTTAGGGGTATAATTTAGTCAAACTGTAATGTATGGTATTTTATTAAAACCGGAGCAATCAAGTGGTTACAAAGTGGTAGTAATAATTATTAATCCTCAAAAAGGCATGTAGAACTTGCGTGAAGAGGTGTAGACAAAGTCAAATTAGTATTTATTTATTGAGGTTGGAATAAGTGGACAAAAATTAACTGGACGAACAAAGTACTTATTATGTAATTTAAGCTCATATACCTCTGTTCGTTCATTTAATTACATAATATTAATTGTGAGTTATTATCAGTCATTTTTAAAGGACTCTATAATTCTTTTTACCTCAAACTAATCAATAGCAACTTCATCAAAATTATTATTAATTACATCTGTTATTATTTTATATGTCGATAAGAGTTCTAGTGACGTGGTATACTTTCCTTATATTATTTTGGCTGAAGAAGGGGCACTGGAGTACAGATGTACCAGGTTTAAAATACTTTCAAGAATAACAATAATCGATCCGATTAGTTAAATTGTTTTATTATCACTTACATCATCAAACGAATGTGAATATTTTATTAGTAAATTTAGAATTACTGTGAAAACATTATTATCGATCGAAGGCCTATTGAATAATTGGTCACGTGCGTTGCAAATTTGTAAACATATAAAAGCAAATATTACACACAGTTTCACGAACTGAAATTTTGTCTCATTTCAACTTCCGGCAATTCGATATTAAATCATTGATGGTGCTGAAATGATCAGTACAGTAACTAATAAATCTAGAGTTAAAAACATTAAAAAAATAGTTTCAAATATAAATTTCACTTGGTTATGCCATTTGATAGTACAACCAGTCGTTCCAAGCATCGTGAAAAATTAAAAAGTAGAACCCTTTCCAGATTTTTTGATTCTCTAGAGAAGTAGTTGTGTTACTCCGAAGCGGGGAGTCGAACCCCGGTCTCCACGGTGAGAGCGTGATGTGATAGCCGTTACACTACATCGGATTTTATTGAAAAATTTTCTAAGCAAAAACAACTCACCGCAAAATAGTTTGCATGAACTGGATCAACCCGTAGCACACATCCCGAGCCGAACGATTCCGAGAAATCTCAAATATATGAAGCAGAATATGGGATTTCTTTTAATCGGCTAAGACCTTTCTTTCAGAGAATAACTCCCTGACTGTTGTTCTCTTGAATATTATTCATGTAGGAACTACTTTCAAATGAACTAACGCGGAAGAAGAGTTATCTTTCCATTTAATAACTATGATAACTAGTCGTACCCTACAGTTATATACTCTTGATATCTGCAGACGAAAGCAAATACAAATCGATGCTTTCCCACTAACTATTGGATCTGTAATATTTTAACACGTTATGACGGGCATCAAGTATTCTTTTGTCCATTATGGTCCAAAGCTGCTGATTAGATGGATAAGCGCAACTGGATTAAAAATACGGTCTCTTGTAACTCAGCTGGCAACTCAGCTTATGTCTCTGTACTATAGCAGGCAAAATTCTGCTAATAAAATAAAGAAATACATATACGGGTGTCATAGGAATCTTCTTAAACCACCGGGGTTACGTTTTCTTTTCTTTAGTAGTGGTTCCACTCATCAAGCCCTGTTTGATAACCCTGCTCCCATTCCCATATATACTTGCTGTCACCTTTCTCCTGAATGTGTTCTATTCTACGCTGGGTTTTCCATGAATGCCACCTCCCCACCAGAGAATTGTCAAATTCTGCAAACGCCTTCATGTCTGCAACAGCTGTCCGTAATCCATACTCATAACGTTCGTGCTCAAAGCTGTCTCCTCCCTTATCTTGCCAGTAATGGACATGTTCGTCAATCAATTCCTTGATTCTAGATTCGTCCCCTATATGACGTTCGTCCTTGGGTCTTCTGGGTAAAGCACCTAAGTTGGTCATTGGTGAAAATCCCCATTCACCACCATCACCATACTGGAACTGCAGAGTCCAAAAGAACCATCCCCAACTGGCGCACTTGCTAAACGCGTCCACCTGTGCTGTCCCGAACCTGCTTACACATGCATTGCGATCATCACTTGTCTTGTCCCAAGTCTGACCATCCAAAACGCAGGAAAATTCGCCGACCATAAAGTCTGCTTTGTCCTTTGGGAAACAGACACTTTGAGAAATATCGGCGACAATCTGATCCGCGCTTTTTGCTTTATCAGAATCTGCAAAACAGCGATACACGTGAGAATCAATCACTACAGTTGTATCCAGCTTCTTTTCATCTAACCAATCTGCCCACTGATCTGGCCACCAGCCATCTGAGATTACGATTGGTAAACTGGGGTCGATAGAGTGGATACTTTGGATAGCCTTGGAATAATATAGCTTTTGGCCAGTTGCGTGATTGTCAAAAACAGACTCATTCACTATTTGCAATCCAATGACATTGTCGTACTTGGTGCATATATTTTTTGTTAGTGAAGGCAGTATCTCCTCACACATCGCTTTGATATACTTATTTTTAGAAAAGAAGCTTGGATTTTCGTTCTTGATACCACTGTGGTCATCACCGTTTGCTCCACCAGGAAGTCCGTGAATATCAACGAGAACCCCAATTCTATATTCCTTAGCCTTTGCAATTAACTCCTGCAATTTTCCCCAGGCATCAGCTTTCTCATAGACGCCTTTAAATTTCTCAAAGGGAAGTCCATCAAGGTACCTACCATTTTCAACCTGCCAGTATCCAAATGGTACCCTCAATGCTGTGACTCCAGCCTCATCACCCAACCAATTCCAGTCAATTTTCTTGATATATTCATCATAATGCTTGTTGAGCACGTTTGCGGCTCCCTCAACAGAACTGTCTTTAACTAGACTATTGACAGCTTCGAATTCACTTCCGCCACCACTTTGAAATGCACTTTCAAATATCCACTTTTCTAAAACAAATAAAGCTCCAAGATTCACCCCGTGGTTGTATCTGTTCCTGTAAATCGTCTTCTCATCAAGGCTTCCAGGGGGTGGTATAGTGGCATCGCCAGCTATGTCACTATCAGAAATCTTAACTTCTTCAAATTTCTGTCTAAGCTTTCTGAACATTGCTGGATACTTCTAATCTATTGAAATTAATTTGCTCCTTCTTGGTTGGCCTTCTTTTGGTCAGACAGTTTCCCTTGAGCCTTTTTTTTGGCGATGTCCTGTATATTTATATCTGTCAAAGGGATGTTGCTATTGAGCGCAAAATACCGTCAGACTTCCATTATGCAGAGATACGCAAAAAATATATATTAGATATAATAGATATGTGTTAATTACCTTTGTAACAGCCTCTTGAAAAGATTCGTGCTCTTTATACCTCCCATTCAATATTGCTAAAAATAATGAATGAAGTTGATGCCCCTATATTCATAGATACACGTTAGTTTGTCTTGCATTTCAGAAATCATTTATAAATTGTATAACATTTTGATTACGTATAAATGGTTTCATATGATTCTTAGACATTTTTTTATTGTCGATCAAAAACGTTGTTTGTTTTCTTTATATATATTTCGTAAAAGAGTTTACCTTTTGCGACAATTTAGCAGTCTATAGGATAAGCATGCATTATATAAACATGAACCTAACATTGGTATTAAACCAGCAAGCTAAACTTCAACAAAAGATAGTGCTTTGAAAATTTAAATAATATTTTCACCTAATCCAAGCTTCCAACTTGTATCTATTCCTAACAGAAACTTAGTAATAAAGACTAGTGCTAACCGAAATATAGAATAAAATACCCTTTTGGTTCATTCTGGGTATGGAATAAAAATCATGAGAAAAAAAATCGGTTGAATTTCATATATTTTTATTCCTAATCAACTAGGTTTCATTGAATTGAGTTACCTGATGTGGCAAATCAGTCTTTGCAGAAGCAGAGAGGGCACTTATTTCTATTGTGTGATAGATTACTGCCCTGGTCTGGACCCTCTCTAGTAACCAGCCAGCTCTTACACTGCCATTTTTATTGCCAATATTTGAGTAAAGTGCTACATAAAAAAGCATTAAACGTCAAGTCCAATCCTCATTGCCTAATGTAAATTCTAAAGAAACGCCAATCATTTAATATTAATATTCATTACAATCAGTCTAGTGGATAGCAATACAGTTCGGGCAGTAACCTGTAGAATGGCCCAGCCAATTTGTCTTAATGCAGAGCTAAAACAGAAAAAACTTTGCAATAAAACATTCCGGAAAATTAAATTTCCAATCAATTACCTGGGCATGTGGCGTAGTTGGTAGCGCGCTCCCTTAGCATGGGAGAGGTCTTCGGTTCGACTCCGGACTTGTCCATTTATTTTTTGTTTTTAGAAGCAGTGTAATATCTAACTGAAGCAAGTGCTTTCAAGACTAGCCTTTATAATAAAACAGCAGTAACAGTCTTACAAGACTCCACAAGGATCAAATAATGCATGAGTTATTCTAAGGACTATTATGACAAGACAGAAGATATTTCCTATGATGATGAGGATGTTCTTTATGAAGCCAAGTATATCAAACGAACTGATGCTAAGGTGGTAAAGAAGAGACAAGTCAGTAAAGTAGATTCAGACCAGATTCTCAAAGCTAAAGATTGTATAAGAAACAAACACTGTAAAAAATTTACAATTAACTTTGAAGCACCGGAAACTACAAGAGAGGAACTGCCAAAACGGAGAAATGGTGAGGAAAAGAGGAAAGTTGATTCGAACTCATCTTGTAGGTTCATCGAGTTTGGAGATAGTGTTTCGGGTTTCAAATACATTACAACGGAGGAGGAGTATTTAAGAAGAAATGACGAGTTTAGCACAAAACTTGAAAATAATTTTGGTAATGAAGAGCAACTCTTAAATGGCGATCTTTATGATAGAAAGCGTCCCTTGAAGTCGAATGTTGCCCTGAAGAATATTGTAAGAAGATACTGGGAACAGCAAGACGATGAAATCATATACCTTCCTTTCTTGAATGGTGCGACATTTGATTCTACAAAAGTAGACGATATTTCGGACTCAAAGCTTCATGAATTTTACCAACTTTGTTCTGCATTAAATGAGATTGACATACTACAGGTGTTGAAAAAAGAGAGAATCAAATGGCATCCAGATAAAGTCTGTCATAAATTTATAACTGATGACGACGATGAAGCCTTTGAAAAAGCTACTAGATTGTTTCAATCAGTAAATAAATTGTGGGAATATTATAACCAGAAAGAAATGTAATACTTTTTTACCATATATTCACGATCCATATATTATACAAGTGTCTATGTAAAACCAACATCTGTACAATACAATATATCCTATTTGTTTATTGAGGTAGAATCCTGTGGAGTCGGAACAGAATCAGGACCATTGTTGGGCGTACTGTCAATTTTTCTCTTTTTGCTATCCTGTTCATTCAACTCTGTTGAGTTTATCCTCTTTGTATCGTCATTGTTTTCTTCAGCCTCATCTTCAACATCCTCTTCAGCATCATTTTCAGCTTCTACCTCGTCTTCACCGAGCTCTTCTTCTCCAGCATCCTCTTCTGCTTCCTCAGCTTCTTCAGCTTCGCCATCTTCCTCTTCCTCTTCCTCTTCCTCTTCCTCTTCTTCTTCCTCCTCTTCCTCTTCCTCTTCTTCCTCCTCCTCTTCCTCTTCTACCTCTGGTTGCTCAGGAGGATATATATCACCTTCGTTTTCGTTATCCCAGACGATATTAAACCTCGTAACCCTGGGTTTTTCTGCCAAGATATTCCTTACAACATGATCTACCTGGACTTTAGCTGGTGGGTTTTCTCTTAATTCCTCATTATCGTATTCATTATTAACATAGTACCCAACTCTAACAAATTCTCTTCCATCATATGAACAACTCAGTAGAATAACTGTAACACTAACCAATTCACTAGCTGGGATCAACTCAGGCGACGGTGGATCAGCGCTAAACACAAATTTGTTTACTCCCACGGGCACAGGTCCAACCAAAATGGAGTCCAATTCTTGATCGTGTTCCAATGAACGTGAAGAGCCCACGTATGTCAATTTCCATTCAAGGTCATTTTTCAATGGTTCTAAACACTCGAACGTTATTTCAAATTCATAGGGGTCTGCAAATTTTGCGGGGTTATTCAACACTTTAATACCTAGAAGCGATACTATAGACATTGCTGATCACTGTTAATTGATTGGATTCTTGTGATTTGAATGTTCGCTTTGTTGAACTGTTGAGTCAGTTTACCAAGCTCTTCTTTAATGAGCTGCAATTAGTGGTTTTCCGGTAAGGGTAACGCGTCAACGATTTGAGAAAAATTACTGACGCGTGCGATCTATGAATTTGGCAACGCGAGGCACCTAACAGGGCCCATCAATAAGTGCATTAGTTACAAATAAATAAGAATTGATGACAGAAAATACCGGATGGCTTTCAATGACATGACGTAACAACATTTACAAACGTACAAAGGTGCTAGACTAGTTGTGAGAGCAACTCCTCCTGCTCATAGGACAGATGTCGTAGTTTATCCCTAAGATTTGAAAATTGCGAATTCAGGTGCATTGAGCCATAGTCAGAGTTTTGTCTCTTGTGAAAGGACACGTAGTTGCTGTCCCCCTGAGGCTCTTCTACGACAATTGAGTTCCTCAAGTCAAAACTTGGGTCATTTGTCGAGACCGTGTTTGCAGAATCCATCGAGAGGGGTCTTATAGAGGCGTATGAGAGTGCCGCGGTTCTATTGTTCACACTGGATGCATTTTCTTTGATTGGGTTGGCTGACCAGCCGAGAAGGAAGAAGTGGTAATTGATGATCGAGTTGTCTTGTGCACTCGAGAGCAGGAAAACCGCCACTACGACCAGCACATATTGTGGAATGCACAGAACAAGCACTTGTGCCAGGGTAGATTTCGACTTTGGCAGCTTGAATACCTGGATAGCGTCAACTTGTGAGACTAACATGTGTATGGAAAAGATGACTGGATACAGCCAAACATCAGACAACGTTCGTAGTGCTCTGATCAGCAAATACACCTGGGCAGGCAGCAGTACCAGGATGCCGGAAACCAGGAAGACAACGGTTGCCGTTATCAGCTCCGAGAGAGAATGCGTGATTGTCGTGTGGCCGATGATCATCACCAGCATTTTGGAGAACAGCAGAACATGGCCGGAACAAATGCCACAACATATTGACGAAGCCACTGCTACAACTCTGGTCCAAAACTTGCTTTTCAGTGTCGGGCACCGCAGCGAGAACAAGACAGACACTGCAACCGCGAATACCGTCGCGCTGATCCACACTCTTTCCACGCGAAAATCCGCCATAATTTTGCTCAGCTCGTCAGGGCCCAGGGTGAACTTTTCAAACGACGTCGTCTCCTGCTTAGCTGTGTGTATGACGAGCGACACTGCGATCATTATGAGAAACGAGGCGATCGCGTTTATACCCGCGGTCAGCCTTATATTCGAGAAATCCGCGACCTCCGCCACATCAGCGGTCTTTTTGCGCATGTACACAAGGGTCAGCGACTGCACCAGCAGCGTGATGCTCTGGAGGGGTGCCAGAAGTATGAGAGGAAGCGTTATGAGCTGCAGGAACGGGCCGAGCAGGCAGCCCATGAGAAACAACCATAGGCCGAAACGCGGACTTGCGGCAGTGACGCCCTCCTGTCGACACTGCAGATAAACGCCCACGCCTTGGATGACAGGCGATATGAGCGCGCCGAGCACACCTAGACACAGCACGGCTCGCATTCTGTTGATCTGCTTCTGTTCTGCCTGGGGAAGAATTCGCAAAGCTAGCGTTTTATCCTTATTCCGCAAGTTACCCGTGGCCACGCAAACTGGGATGGCAGATCCCAACTCGCGCACACGCACGTGACACATATCTAGATTCCTCTTGCAAGTGCCGCGCCCTATGAGAGAGCCTCCGCCGGCCTCCGACGGTCGCACATGTCTGTGCACATCCTCTGCTACGTCGGCCTTGGGCGAGCACCGTTTGGAAGGGTCAGAAGGCTCCCAATTCCGCGGGAAACGAGCGTGGCTCCAGACGCATGCACTGGTCCCCGAAACCCGTGTTTTGGCTGCTAAACACCGGCTTCCGCAGCTCTGATATTACCGTATCCGTCTCAACAGCCCCCAATCATCCCGACAGCCCCAACCGTCTCGACAGCCACCGCAGAGCTCACACACTAGACCCGCGGCTCGCCCGCGGTTTGCGCGCTGTAAACACCCGGTCCACCGCTGTAAACACTCGGCCCACGCTGCTGTAAACACTCGGCCCACGCTGCTGTAAACACCCGGTCTGCTTTAGGCTAACCAATTACACTCCCAATACGGCACGTTCGAACCCCAGGCCCTTTCCCTCCCCCCTTTGGAATCCTGAGCCCTTCGCTCCGTCCCCCGATCGCCGCATCACTCCGAACGGCACCTGCTCTGCTGTGTGTTTTGAGGGGGTTTCTGTCTCGAATAAAGGCCCCTATAGAATTCTCGAGCATATCGCCTTGCCGTACAGGGAAAGCGGAGGCCCCACCGCTCATCGACGGCGGGCGTAAATCGCAGAGGCCCAGCGGCGGATACTCCGCCACCAAGGCCCAGACGTCTAGAAGTCAGACGCCGGCGGTTCAGGACGTCCCATCCGAGCACTGCACTGCCCTGGCAGCGGCGGCCTGGCGCGGCCAGCGCAAGCGAGACCGCGAGGCTGGTGGGTCCCGAGTTACCGATCAAACGGCCCAACCCTCAGGTGAGAAAGCCCAACGCTTAGGTGCGCAAGTCCAACGCTCAAATGCGAAAGCCCAACGCTCAAATGCGAAAGCTCGCCGCCCAGCTCCCACGCATGTGCGAAACAATCATTGTTCGTGCGCGGCCAGACCCGGCGGAAGTCTGCCCACCGCCGGCCTGAGGGAGTGGCCGCTGCCCGCTCCAAGCATTGCATGTTGCACACTGCAGCGCCGGTCGTCGACGCCGGTTGTGCTTAACATGGCCGAGCTCTGGCGCACGGCCGAGCTCTGGTACACGGCCGCACGGCGTTCCCAACCTGCTAAACACCGCCAGGCGTTTCTTCCGCTGCATTATGGCCCTGTCTTGGGCACAGTTACGGACGGCTCTATTTGCACACAATCACGGGCGGG
This sequence comes from Hagleromyces aurorensis, assembly GCA_030705145.1. NCBI lineage: Eukaryota > Fungi > Ascomycota > Saccharomycetes > Saccharomycetales > Saccharomycetaceae > Hagleromyces > Hagleromyces aurorensis. The sequence goes on along the minus strand of JANIWU010000016.1, from coordinate 88,308 downwards.
CCTGCTCTTTTCTACAGGGTTGGCATTGTATCCGATAAATCTTGCTCACATAACCGGCCCTCGCTGCCGTAAGTGCCCAGACAGGCGCCCGCAGCGCCCGCGGCGCCGGCGGTGCCTCGAAAGCCCGCCGCAGCGGCGGGCTCTTGGCTCTAACGTCTCCTAAAAGGGTATAGTAACGATGGGCGATGCCAGTTTAACCGGATTATGCAACAATTTCTAACGAACATATGTACATAGAAAGGTCAGCAGCAGCGCGCGGAAAAGGAACGCGCTGAATAGGCCATTGCTTCTTCTATTGCTACGAGACGTTTCCGGTGGGATGGTTCGTTCGTCTCGGCGGGCGTCCAATAAGAAAGAGGTACCGGCCCAGGAACCCCATACACCGCACGGACTGCCCACGACGTCATGAGGAAAAAACCACAAAAAACGGTACTTGAGAGGTGACAATTTTCCCGTTTCAGGTAAAGAAAAACAAGCATCGAGCACGTGACTCTAATTATTTTACCGCATTCGTGCACTTTGCTCGTTAATTGGAAGTGGACCGGGCGCTATTGTGGGAGGTGTAAGGTCATACTCTGTCCGGCGACGTCTAGCGGACACTGGTGGCGCTGCGGTTACCCGAAGGAAAAAAAGGCGATCTAGATCTCACCGGCCGCACCGTCTCTGCATCGATCGTTTTCGGTTTTCCCAACCGCACAACAGGAATCGAGACAAAAGAAACTCAGCAGGTTTTTTTTCGTTTCAAATTTTCCCACTCTGATCCATAAGAGGCTATTCGCAGGGGGCCCGGCGGATACATAAATAGAGAACCTCAGCCTACATTTCGAATCGCATCCTCTGAGGCGGGAGAAGATCTTGCTTGGCACGCACTAGAAAACCATATCCTTTCAAACTAGATCATAGATTCCCATATCTACTAAACTAGAGATAGTCAATCCTTCCTTTCATTTTTTCATTTTTGAAATAACAGATATCCCAACAGTTGGCTCAGTGTGAACTTCTCAGCACATAACTCCCAACTTCCAGTCTTTCCTTACAACGCAGATTCCATTCGCGATTTCCATTCCTTTTATTGTTGCCAAATATGAAGCTCTCTCTAGTTTTAGGCCTAACCAGCGCAGTTCTAGCTGCCCCAGCCGTCCAACAACACAAGGACCAAGCTGCTAAGCGTGACGTCGTCACCGTCACGCAAGTCGTCGACCAGTACGGCAACCCAATTGGCGACTCTGACGCCACTCCAACCGCCGCTGCTCTCAAGGACTCCGACTTTGGCGCCGCCACCACGGCCACCACCGCCACCACCGTCGCAGCCGACTCCGACGACTCCACCACCACCCTCCAGGGTTCCAACGCAGCCACCACTGCCACCTCTGCATCAGCACCAGCAGCAACCACCACAGCCTCCTCAGGCAGCTCCAGCAGCTCCGGTGGCTCTTTCCAGGACGGTACCGTCCCATGTTCCGAGTTCCCATCCAGCTACGGCGCCCAAGCCGTCAGCTGGGCCGGCCTAAGTGGTTGGACCACCATCATGGACATGAACGGTAACACCGCCAGCACCTGTCAAGACGGTTTCTACTGTTCCTACGCCTGTGCCCCAGGTCAATCCAAGACCCAATGGCCTTCCGAGCAGCCAGCCGACGGTAGATCCGTTGGTGGTCTGCTATGTAAGAACGGTTTCTTGTACCGTACTAACAGCGACTACTCCTCTCTATGTACCACTGACTCCCAGACCGCCAAGGCCGTCAACAACCTACAACAGTCCATCGCCATGTGCAGAACCGACTACCCAGGCTCCGAGAACATGGTCATCCCAACCGTCGTTGGTGCCGGCTCCTCCCAGCCAGTCTCCGTTGTTAACGAAGACACCTACTACAAGTGGCAAGGAAAGTTGACCTCTGCTCAATACTACGTCAACAACGCCGGTGTTTCCGCTCAAGACGGCTGTGTCTGGGGTACCGCCAGTTCCGGAGTCGGTAACTGGGCTCCAGTTGTCCTAGGTGCCGGTTCTACTGGTGGCACCACCTGGTTGTCCATCATTCCAAACCCAAACAACAGAAACGCTCCAAACTTTAACGTCAAGATCGTTGCTACCGAAGGTTCCTCTGTTAACGGCGACTGTAAGTACGAGAACGGTGTCTACTCTGGTTCTGGCAGCGACGGTTGTACCGTTGCCGTCACCTCCGGTTCCGCCGAATTCGTCTTCTACTAAGCTTCTCGCTTTCAAGACACCAGAAAGAGACTGCATTCATGATTCGTTCAGTTCACAATTGTGAGCAGCAGGACAGATCCGCAAGGCGATGCGCGAAAAGATAAACGTGCACGACTACGTTTCGCAAGACATACAGCAAATCTGTCCGAGAGGAACTCCGTCTTTTTCACGTCGGGCGTTGCCTCGCGAGATCTGTTTCTATTTTTACACCACTGATATTTTTTGCTCTATCACGAATTACTCTCGCTTTTCCCTGACATGGTCCTGTGCTGTTCTTGCTAAGAATAGCCAAGGGTCCCGTGCCTGTTTTGATAGAAAGTTTTACGTTTTACCCAGCAAATAGGTCTTGGATTGATTGTCCTTTTTTTGACTTTTTTTCTCCGCTTGCAAATCGTTTGCCTAAAAGTTTTAAAAAACTAGCCTTCGTTTATGGTAGCACCTATTAATGCTTCAACAGTTTGTTCGTTTGGATGGATGGTCGTTCTACGTTCGGAGTCGACGGAGATGTAACATTATTCCTTTTGATGTTTTGCTTATTTTCAATTTTTGTGCTCCCGTCCCACGCACTTCGCATATGATACCCTTTGAACTTGCCATTCCGTTTTCCAACCATCTAAGATTTTTTATGCCACAGCATGACATTCCTTATATACTAGAGACATGTATGCCTATTTTAGATAACCGTCATCAAAAGTATATTATACTTATATGCCAAATTTCCATAGAAACCGTTGCCCTGCGCCACAGGCGGTGCTGGTAAAAGCACACTATACAGGCTCCGCACACGACACGCATGTCGGAGCCCGCTTTGTTGTGTAGAGCGTGCGCTGGCTCGATTATAACACCTGTGCTGCTGGTTTGGCAAGCGTGCTGGGCTGCTGGGCATTCGTACACTACGACACACAGAATGCGTAAGGGTAGAACGTTAACTGACTCTATACAGATAAAGATACTACAGAGGTAGCTCCAGCTGGACCCAATGCAGCTGGTTTCCGGGGTTATAGACCGACCTACACAGCTGCGTGCTGCGATTCTTCCTGTGGAGGAGGAATGTAAGCACCGGCGAGCGCCAAAGCTGGCTCCTCTGGGTTGTTGTGCGCATAGCTCAGCACACCAATACCACCGGCGTCCAGCAAGAAGTTAGGGTTGTCGACCAGGTGTCTGTAGCTCTTCAACTCAACGTATGGGACGGTTGGGTCGTCGTACGACTTGACAGAGTTGAGCTCCTCCACGGTGCAGCACTTCTTCTCAACGCCCAGCTTGAACCACAGCGCGGCCAGGTAACGCAGCGAGTGGCCGTGCGCAAATACGACGATGTCGGAGGCGATGCCAGCCTTGTTCTGGATGGCGTGCAGGTTCTGGATGCGCGCAATGAAGCGCGACAGTCTGAGACCGACCTGCTCGGAGCTCTCGCCGCCCTCGCAGCCGTCTCTCCAAATGTTCCATGGTCTCTCCTTGTCGAGGCCCCTGGACTTTCTGAGCTCGACGATCTGGCTAGTGACCAGACCCTCGTAGTCGCCGTACTCCCACTCTCTCAGGTCCTCGTCGACGACGCAGCGGATACGGGCTCTGTCCTCGCCGCTGAGGGGTGCTAGAACTAAGTCACGGGTCTCCTGCGCTCTAGTTCTTGGCGACGTGAAGACGTACGTGATGTGTTCGGGGTTGATGAATCTGTTCTGCTCGAAGATGGACTTGCCGGTGTCTTTCATCTGCTGGACACCGAACTCAGTCAAGTGCAGGTCTGTCAGACCGGTGTACTGGCCGGACTTGGACCACTCAGTCTGGCCGTGTCTGATAATGATACATCTGGGGGTAGGAACTGTCTTGACCATTTTGTAGGTTGAAGCTAGAAGTATGCTGACGTTGCTGTCGGTGGGGGACACTTCTGTTACCAATTGGCTGCGAGCACGGGCTGCCCGCGTAAAACGGGCATGTACGGTAATTCACGCAACCTTATATACTTCCTCCAGCTGCCATTTCTGATGGTTTACTAATTTTCAACACATGGTCACGCGCCTATCCGAGGCTTCCCTGTAATCCCTTGGTAACAATATCTAATTATTGAATAAGGATTGAAGCTACGTTTACGTTTGGGTTGTCTCGAGAATGGGATTTCAAGGGATAGAAGAAGAACCGACGTTTGACGGATACGATTATGCACGGGAATGGGGGGCAGCCACCAAATTCCGAAGACGGTCTGGAGTCACTGAGGCGGCAGCTGGCGCAAGAGCGGGGCAGCCCGAGGCGCCGGGCCGCGCCCAAACGACAAGAGGAAGCGCTTCCGCACGCTGGGAAGGGCCCGCCCGATGCTGGGCCAGCAGGCATTCGAGGGCCGTGCTCGGGCGACCAGCGCAACCGCGGTGCAGTTCGCTGCGGTTGCGCTTGGCGAAAGTCACGTGACACACACTGGGTCTTCTGGCGGTGCCAGCGGCGGTATCTACTACGGTCGCCCGACTTTCTGCGTTTACGAGCGGCAAGAAAGGTGGTAGGGGTGCAGCGGCCACTGCGTTACATGGGGTCTTCGTTCCAGCCGAGGTCACGTGATGGTAACTATTTCACGGCTGGCAAGGCTGAACTGACGCCGAAGGCAGCCATCTCCGATGGAGCGCTCAGAGCTGCTGATAAGAACTCTGCTTCGCTCCCGGTGATAGAACTGCGGATCTGCGCTAGACCGCCTACATAGCAATTGGTTTTGTATGGATTGTGTTTTGTGTGAGAATGCACTTTGAAGACGCAGGTCAGTTGAGGTGACCAGACCGTGGGCGTGCACAGATAGCGCCTGTTCTTCTGGCACGGTATTCGTCTGCGACGGCAGGGAGACGGTTTCAGAGAATTGGCGGCTGAAACCATGTTCTCGTTGGCTCAATAAGACGCAAGAGAAGCTGGGAATTTTGTGTATCCAGAGTGCAGATAGGAAAGACTGGCCCTGCCCACATTGGCTAGAGACAACACAGGAGAAGATGGGATTTTGTACATTCCAGAGTGCCCATTATAACCATGAGCCCCGCCCAAGTCTCTCAAACGGCTTGCTTCTCCTGCATCTTACGCTTTAGACATGAACCTGCCGTTGCAGCCGTTTTCCACTTGGATTCCTGTGTATATCTGAAGATGCTGGAAAAACAGTACTGGACAACACTGACACTGGAAATTCGATTGATGAGCGATACTTGCCGAGAGGAGAATAGCACCACGACAAGGCATGATCATCAGCGCGGATCGTACCTTGTTTGCAAAGAGGGATAGATTTCGAGCGATCCATATCAACTCCAAGAATACAGCGGCCCTTCTACGGCCGCTAGGGACAAAACGTTGCGTTCAACACTGTCTCACAATGTCGATCGGAAAAGCAGTCTTTCGCCTGCTTTACCGGCCAATGTGCAACGATTCCACAGTATCATTCCCGCCCTCAACACGGCCGTTTCCCAGCAAACTGGGCCTTGAAAATCCACACTCCAAAGCTCAAACTCATCGCTTCTCCATCCGTAAGGAGAGCTTTTTGCATTGTGTTCGTCTTTTCCGATTGTCTTCCCAAGATGGTATTTTTTAACTCGCCCAACTGCCATTTTTAGCTGTGTACATCTGCGGCTTAAGCGACTTCCAACTTCTCAGCCAGGCGCATCACAAACTTCAACAAGGAGCCGTCATCTGAAATGTGATCCGCACATAGTTTATGAAATACGGTTTCCATTCTTCCATTCCTTCCATGGCGGGCATTTATAACTCCTTCCTTCGGTTCTTCGGCCTGTTCTATTTTTTCATTGTTTTCATCCGTAATTTCGTGTTTCTTCGAGCGCGTGTAATTTGGATCAGCCGACAAACCATTTCAACTAACCAAGTCATCAAAAAGGTTAAGGCTAGATCAAACAAACTACACATCTTCCAAGAGGACAACTAGAAGAACTCAGAGATCTCTCGATGGCATGTTCTTGAGTATGAAGGGAGATGGTGCATCAGTATATGGAATAGCAACGGCTGTGATTTGTTTGTTTTTGGTTGGCCAGTACTTCAGCAGATCAATATTCGAACCGTCAAGCTACCAAAATTATAAACCAGTAAATGAGCTCTTTCAAGATTCTGCACAGCAAGAAAGGTCTACTGGAGAGGGGGCGAAAATAGAGCCACAACGCAACCCTTTTATATCAAGACACAGAAACAATGACGCGAGTCTCTCCATCCCGTATCTCGATAAGATCAGCAAGTACTGGTACGTGAATGGGAACACACAGGTTCGTAATACAGACTTCATTAGGTTGACAAGTGCAGGTTCACCGAATCAACACGGGGTGGTTATTTCCAATGGAATGGGGGACAACACAATCAACGACTTTGAAATTTTGGTCAAGTTCAGGATTCTGCGAAAAAGCGACGGTTACGACCTGAGCTCAGATAGAGCTCTTATGGGAGACGGGATGGCAATAGTAATAACCCCCGAAAATGGGTTTGTGACAGAAGATTTGCATTCTTCGTACTCGAAACAGATCTACGAATTGAACTCTGGAGGAATTTTGGCCGGAAACACCGACATGATGGGCTTTCCCAAGAACCTCCCTGGTCTGGCACTTGTCATTGATACATATAAAAATGAGGCTGGGTCAGCTCTCAATCCGCCGTTTGCGGACGTTTTCATCAATGTCTCTCCCAAGACGAATTTCTACGACTTTGCGACTGACGGCAAGAACAGCGCTACGAACAGATTGAACCAAGACCACATCAAGTTGAAAAACTCTATACTTAACGGTGATATGGCGCAAATTAGAATCATATACATGCAGAGTATCAACTTTCTGAAAATTGACATCAGATATGAAACAGATGGGAATTACTGGATTGAGCTTTTGCACAGCGACGCAGAAATCTTCATTCCAAAGAACGTCAAGACAGGCCAACGATTCATTGGTGTTGGTGCGCTGAACGGGGAATTGACCGAATCAGTTGACATCTTGGACATTCAGACGAATGAGTTCCACTGGGGCGATATGGATGAAGAGATAGAGGAAACGTATGACTATGCCAAGGAAGCTCAGTTTTTCCTGAAGCACGAGTTTGGCCAGCGGATTGCCCTTGAGAAAGATGATTACACTCGTTGGAGAATGATGAAGGCTCAGCCAAGATATGCGCAAGACGGTGAAGCTGCGGCCGCGGCAGCGGCCGCTGTCCAAGACCACAGCTCGCCGGATATTACGAACCGAGAAAAGGTGAGAAATATGCCTATCTATGTGAAGCTTCCTTTGGTTGCTGTAGTCGCAATAATCATATACCTGGTCTCAGTTTATATCAGAGTGACTGTCAAGCATGTCAGCCGTTTGCGAAAACATAGACAAAAGAACATGCCCATTTTACCCGTTTGATTGTCCCAGTGGTTTACCCACATACAACTACTGCAATCAACGACTCATGTATAGCACAAATTGGGCCACTGGGGCCTCCACACTCGATAAATTAGAATTTCAGAATTCGGATATACACAGCATTTATATAGCATTCATCATCTAATCATTCATGAAGATCTTTTGTATCTAATGCAAAAAATTTGGACCATCACTCTTTCTTTGGTGGGTCGTAATGGAACTGGATACCCCATAGTTCTCTGTGAACACCGAAAAGACCCCCAAGGATTACATTACTGTAGAGCCTTGCGGTCTGAATACACTTAAAGCCCTTGCTCCTTAGGATATCCTTGAGACGGTTGTCAAACGAATACACGTCGACGACGAGCTTCATTGAGCGGCCGTAGTTCCCCTCTTGCGAGATTGTCCTTGTGCGTAGCATCGTCCAGTCTAACAAATCTTCAATAATACCGCTCTTGGTGTAAACCCTGCGGCATCCAATCGTCGAGATGCCCATGACTAGCGATTCTTTGGATGAGAGTGCCTTGTTTTCTAGCAGCGAAGCGAGCGCAATTGGAGTGGACCTGTATACGATGATATATGTATTTTCAGGTTGTTTTGAGTTCGCCAATTCGGGGCTTTTGGTAGCAAACTTTGCTAGATCCAAACCAAATTTATTGATCCCATTTTTTTTGACAACCTCTGACACCTTCGATGAGAAGAACGCGTCGGTAAACTTAGATAGCGCCGTGAACAGAAACACAGACCCAATGGCAGTAAAAATGAGGAATTGCGCCATTTGGTACTTGTTCAAATAGGCAAATTGATAGAGATAACTGAGAATGGAACCTGTTGTGTGTTTTGGTACAAATATTTTTGGGAAAATGTAGATGGACACCCCGAGAAGCACAGTTGAGAGGGTGTACGTGTGGAACATCACGTAGGAGTTCGCAAGAGCCTGTTCTTGCTTGATGAAATCTGTAGAGAGATTGAGCGCTGCAGTTGCCATTTCCGGCTTCAGCGTCGTTCCGTAGATGGTGGGGGGTGCATCTTTGTCTAACTGCTTGTCGAGGGAAGCATCCATCTGTTCGGCCAAAGTACCCTTTTTTCCAGTAAGGTTTTTCCCTTTACCAGCCATATTGCTCTTTGAGTTTGGTTATAATTTCAATTGGCGATAACGGCTTCTCTGACTGTAGCTTTCTCTTCCTCACGTTTGTTCTGCCTTCGTATGTAACATTATATATATTAGGCCCATATTGTCTAGATATATTGGTTCAGCAATACGTCCACGTGGTCAAGAGAAAAGAACTAACTGCTGCCATTAACATAGGCTTTGTGAAGCGGCTTGATAACCGGATTGTAGCGACCATCATGAATATTAGAGTAGTTAATAATATTTAGAATTGAAAGTCGTGTAACAGATGAGGGTACTGCCCTTCACAATGCCTCGACTGAGTTCTAAAAAACTGACGGCAAGAACGGCGGGTGCCCACCCACCGTTTGAAACGTCTAGCAACCTTATATACAACCGATAGAGCCGATAGCATCAAGTATAGTGAACCAGTGACCTTCAAAGCCAAACCTGCGGCCCAGTTGGGATAATACATACTGAAAACTTCTGTAAGTCCGAAACAGCACTTTCGACTGGCCTTGCAGCAGCAAACTTTGAAAAATGTTATTAGCAACTGCTCGACGTGTCCAACACGACTAGACGCAAGACAACTAGCATGTTTGCCTCAAATCGCAGTAAACGTGGCGCTCAGACTGCATGGAAAAACTAGCCGCCCCGCTTGGGCACTAGGACAGGATCGTTGCTGACGACGTCGTAGTGTGCGCAGTATCCTGCTGCTGCAACGGAACTGGGTCTGCGCTCTCGGCTCGCGAGAGGTGCAGCTGGTACGACGACGGCGGCGGCGGCGACATGACCAGCTGGCTGTGATGGAGCGAAGCGTTGAGCGGCGTCGATGCGCCCGGTGTATTGACCATTGCGCTGCTGTTTGACGACGAGACGAAATTGGCACTTGTGCGTGCCCTGTCGATTATGCTTGCCGGCGGGATGGCTACCGTGCTGGAGTTCGTCTCTGTAGTCCGGCTGGAGAAGACCGTCGGCCGCGTGGACTGCATGGAGTGGATATCAGAAAACGTCGACGACTTCACCGAAGCAGAGTACGTCGAAATGAGTGGTGCCATGCTGGCGTTGTCGGTAGCCTCGGTCGCCTCGTTCTCCGTCTGCTCTGGGTATCCCCTCAACCGCTTGGGCTCGTTGTCCCATAGCACCTTCATAGATGTATTGTCGTTCATCGGATCGTAGTCTGGTTCCGTATTTTTCGTCAAAATGGGTCGCAACGACGAGTTCGCGGTATAGCTGTCTCCCTCAGACGAACCCTCTGTCACGGCCGTCTCCGCATTGTGTTCGCGCAGTTTCTGGCGTACCGGCTGCGCAGTAGATTTCGGTTTCACCAGCTCCTCTCTCGAGTTTCTGCCTTGATGGGATACATCCTCGATCACTGCATTATCCCTGCTGTTCAGCATGATTCTCTTGACCCACACAGAGAGCTTGTTTTTACGTCCGGTAGTAGGCCTGTTAGCACTGGCGGTTTCTGCGGAACGCCTGGCAGACGGAGGTACCCTAGGAGCGACACTTTGAGAAGCGTGCTCATTGCCACTTACATGGGCATTGTTGTTCGACATCTTGAGCTATTCTTGAGCTCTGCTTGGCTTGGAAATACTGTTGTGTTTATTTGTTTCCGGGGATCGGTTTCCAATATAGCTATTATTATTTCGTATAGTGCGCCTATATGCATGAAATACAACCAACATGTAAATGATAGCCCCGGATTACAGGCTCGTGACGGAATCAGCGGAAAGCATAGCTCCCGGCAGACAGAAACTCCCTCTTAGCACTAGCCGAATACCGCATAAACGTGTTGGAAGGCAGAGTAACAGACAAGAAACCTCTCTAGAAATTAATGTAATCATGTTCTGGCAACTAAAAAGGATATATAAGATAATACCAGCAGCGAACGGCGTGTCCATCGGCTCAGTCCAGCCGCGACATCACTTGGCGCTGCTTTCGGAGGCCTGCGACTTGATGCTGGCTCTCTCTTTCTCGGAGTTCTCTATCTCCTGCTTCGCGGAGGTTAGCTTGTCAATGGTAGACATGCCGAGCTCCTTGCCCGTGGACAGGATCGCCCTGGGCACGCTTTCGACGCGGCTCAGGTTGTTCTCGTACGTCGTCGAGACGGCCTTGTACTTCTCCTTGGCCGACTCCACGGTGGGCTTTACGTATGTGTCGATGTGGGAGTTGATGACCTCCTTCGTGGGGTCGATGACCTCGAGCTGCAGCCTGTGGCTGTTGGACTTGACCAGCGTGTCGTAACGCTCCTTGGCCTTCTCGCGCGTGGGCTGGATATAGTTGTCGTTGAGATCCTTCGAGATGTTCTTTGTCGTGTCCGAGAGCTCGGAGACGTGGCTCAGGCTCTCGCTGCTGGAGGGCTGCTCATCGGCGGGCTCCTCGGTGGCCGCGGGCTCTGCGCGCTGCTTCTTGCCCAGGTGGAACGGCTTCACTACGAACTCGGTGAGCAGGATGTTCAGGACGTTGGCCACGTAGTCAACGCCAAACAGCAGCAGCCAGAAGCCCGGCCGGTTGCCGTGTGCGTTCCAGTCGCGTAGCAGCACGTCGACACCCTCGCGCAGCACGATCAGGTTCGTCAGCTCGTCGAGCTTGAACGCGATGCCTGCGCCGAGGTTGTACGCGCGCTTGACGGCCTTGGGCGAGTGCTTCGAGTCAACGGCCGTCGCCTTGAGCCTGGCAAGCGTCACGATCACGACGGAGATCGCCTGCGAGAGCAGGGGCAGGTGCACCAGGTGCTCCAGGACGCGCGTCACGCTGGGGTACTTGCCCAGGTGGTTGAGGGTGGGCGAGTTCTGCGCAAACCTGTCGCGCGACTCCTTGTCGACGACCAGTTTGACGTTGGAACCGCTTGTCATGGGCAGTGGTGGTTGTGTGTGTGTGTGTGGTTCTCGCTGTCTGGGAGGGGGCTCTGGACAATGCAGCAATGAGATGTGTGCTGTCGTACTCGTGTGCTTCTGTATGCAGACGTCTGGCAGAGCGTTGTGTTATCTGTTCTGACGGATTTGCGAGACGGACTTCTCTTGTGCAGCTCCGAGCCAGGCATGGTCATCTCTTATATAGAAGCCCTGTACTGTTTTGCTCTAGCGTTATCATGGGCCAGGCACGTCCCCTACTATCGCCGACAGCTCCCAGCAGCGGGAAGCGCCTCTTTGCGCATACCGCAGGGTATAATCATGTGAGAATTACCGTATCTGGTGTACTACTTCCGCACTGGGGAATAATTCCTTAAAGGGTGCAAACACCGCTGCGTCACAGGACGCCCGGTTCTGGAAGGCCGCGGGCTGCGCGCATGTGAAAGTCGTAGCTCAGGCGCAGGCGCAGGCGCAGGCTGCAGGCGCCATCGGCGCCGCATCGTGCCGCATATAACACAAACGTTTATTTACCATACATATTCTAAACACGGAGCCGCGTCCCACGCGCCGCCTACTGCTGCTTGCACTCTGGCGGCTCCTCCTTCTTGCCCGCGAAGTCGTCGGGCTCGTCGTCGTCGCCGGCCTCGTAGTCGTCGGCGTCGGCGTCGTCAAACTCGTCGTCCAGCTCGTTGTCGAACTCGAACTCCAGCGCGGCGCCCGTGAACCAGTCCACCGCCCGGGGGATCAGCTTGTCCTTGATCTGCTCGCCGATGGAGTAGTCCAACGCGAGGCGCTGCTCGAGCTCCTCCAGTTCCTCGTCGTCGTCGTCGCCGTCGCCGTCACCGTCGCTACGGCTGGCGGCCGCGGCACCGGCCTTGCCCTTAGCGCCCGTCTCCGGCACCTTTGGTGGGTCGAAGAAGTTGAAAAACGACTCGACCGGCGTGAGCTTCTCGATGGTGCGCACCTGCTTCGTCGCCTTGTTCCGCTGCTTACGCGTCTCGACCATCAGCGTGGCGTTCGACTCGTTGTCGACCCAGTCGATCTCCTCGCCGATCGCGTGGTCGTATATGAAGTCGCCCGAGTAGCCCAGCTCGCTCTGGTAGAAGTACTTCTTGGTCAGCGTCTTCTTCGTGAAAAATGGGTTGGCGTCGTCAAACACAAACACCAGCTCAAAGCCCGGCTTCCCGTCCTTCGAGTAGTCCATCTTGATGTCGACCAGGTAGTCCAGAACCTCAGCGTCACGGTCCGTGATCGTGTCTGAGACCACGGGCAGGTTCTCCAGCGCGGTCAGCCAGAATGACGGAATGCCCTTGGCGACCTCGGCCTGGTCGTCCTCGTCAGCGGCCTCCTCCGGCTCGGCGTCGCCGTCGTTCTCGGCGGCCGCCAGCTGGGCCTTTCTGCCCGCCTCAACCTCGTCGGCCGTGGGCTCGACGGCGCCGCTGATGATCTGCGAGCGGTGCTCGTGCAGAGGCGCGTACTTGGTGATGTAGCGCTGCTCCAGCTCGAACATCTCGATCTGGAAGTCCTTTTCCAGCGAAAACAGGTCGGCCTCGAGCTTTTTGAGCGCCAGAACACGGTCCTTGATCGCTTTGGGCAGTTGTGCAACGTAGCCGGAGTCCTCGCCGTTTAGCGAGCCCAGCTTGTCCTGGATCGTCTGCAGCAGCAGCGGCTGGTTGGCCAGCGCGGACTGGATCTCCTCCTCGTTGATGGTCTGGGCCACGCTGGAGCTGGCGGGCTGGCTGCCCTTGGCGGCGCTCACAGGGTTCCCGTTCTTCAGAAAGCTGCTGCTCAGCACGCTGGCAGGCGTGTTGTGTGGAGTGGGCGCATTGTCGATTTTCATCGAAGACTTGGGCTTGGTTCTGATCGGCTCAGACATCTTGCGTGCTGGTGGTGCTCGTGCGTCGGTTGAGGGTTTCGTTCCAAAGCTGTTTGCCTCCGGTGGTATGTGAACCTGGGCTTCGCTGCTACCTCTTCGCTTCGTGCTCAGGCGACCTGCTCAATATATATACCGTGCGATGATATTTTAAGCGTAAATTTTTTGGCCTCCAGCGAAGCCGGATATCGTTCTGTACGCCAAGATGCATAGACTAATACATGGTACAGAGGTCGTCTATCCGGACAAGGCGTTTCTCGCGCACGGGCACGCCGGAACGCGCGGCAGCGGCGGCATGCGAGGCATCGGGCGCTTTTGGTGAGCTCAAACCCCGCTGTGGGACACGCAGCAACCGAACGGCGCACGCCAGATGAGCAGACACTGTCTAGATCACGTGACCTGAATGTGCACACAAAGGTCACGGAAAGGGCTGTATGTGCCCAACTGGCGGCGGAACTCTCCCCCGTTGGGGGCCAGTGCAGGCCCACCACTTGCCATAAGATCACAGTTCCCGCGGTGGAGGGCGGACGCAGCCTTGCTGCGTCCAAAACCATCCACCGAGGCGTCTCGCGTCCTTGGGCCACGGAATGCGGCGTTGAGCTATCTACGAATCCCGTACCGTCGTACTACCCAAGGCTTGTTTTACTAGAGTGCGGCTGCCTGGGCCCTTAGTCCCAGCTCTCGACAGCACCGGCCCGTGCGATGCTCTGTCTGGCAACCCCAGAGCTCTCGCTCTACATGGCTACGCGAGCGCGCCACTGCACGGTGCTGTGCCTGACGACAAGCCGTCAATGAACGACGGCCCTTCCGACCCTCTCCGGTAGCCACAGCAGAACAGACCGGGCTCCTCCCCAGGGCACCAGCGAAAGCACACAGTTCGGACCCGGGAGTGTCCCCCAGGAAACCGTGTAGCACGATACCATGTTCTGAGCTGTAAAGAAGCTGGGGGTTGCCTGTTCGGCAATGGAATACCCGCTTGTTCCTGTGCTTCGCTGCAGAAATCCCACAAACTCTTATCCGTTTCTTTCCCCTACAGTCTTCTAATTATGTTTTTCAGTTCTCCCAATATTAATTAACCCCTGTCAGCGAGTCAGCTAGATCCCAGGCCGTATAAAAACTTAGTAATTCATAATGATAAATTGTCGGCTATCGAGTATATATGCTGGGCAGGAAGAAACAGACGCCGACATATTTCTGATCCATCCTCGACACCTCGAGAGTTATTTATAAAGTAAAGTAAATTCCCGCGCGAAAAACAGTAAAGATGGTCAAACCTATTATTGCCCCAAGTATTCTCGCCTCAGACTTCGCCAACCTTGGCTGCGATTGCCACAGAGTAATCAACGCCGGCGCAGACTGGCTGCACATCGATGTGATGGACGGCAATTTCGTACCAAATATATCTCTAGGCCAGCCGATTGTGTCCTCGTTGCGTCGCAGTGTTCCAAGAGCCGACGACCCTAACAACAAGGGCCCAGACGCCAAGCCCACGGCGTTCTTCGACTGCCACATGATGGTCGCAGAACCAGAGAAGTGGGTCCCAGACTTCGTCAAATCGGGAGCTGATCAGTTCACTTTCCACTACGAGGCCACAAAGGACCCATTGGCGCTCGTCAAGCTGATCAAGAGCTATGGTATCAAGGCAGCCTGCGCTATCAAGCCAGGCACACCCGTTGACGTTTTGTTCGAGCTTGCTCCATATCTTGACATGGCGCTTGTGATGACCGTGGAGCCAGGTTTCGGCGGCCAGAAGTTCATGCCAGAAATGATGCCCAAGGTCGAGAAGTTGAGAGAAATGTTCCCACACATGAATATCCAGGTCGATGGAGGCCTTGGCAAGGAAACCATCTCACAGGCAGCCGAGGCGGGCGCAAATGTCATCGTTGCCGGCACCAGTGTGTTCACTGCAAGTGATCCACACGAGGTCATCGAGTTCATGAGAAATGAAGTTGGCACGAGCCTGAAGGCAAAGGGGGTGCTCGAAGAGTGATCTTCTTTTTTCGAGATCTGCCGACACAGGGACGGTGGCTGGCTGGCCAATGCTGCAATCAGCCCTCCTCAACACAATATATCAGAAATAATTATATTATTATACAATCACCTATTTTGAAGTTTCAAATTTTATTTATTTCATAATACCTCCTGAAAATCATACCAACAGAAAACATATCTATGGGAAGAATGGCCCTCCCAAAGTTGTACCTTGTCCCTGATCAAGAACCAGACCCTGGGATGTTGTATCTTCGATAATCTTCCAAAGGTCGTCCTTCATCCTGGCGAGCGAACTTTTCTTCTCTGGCTTGGCGGTCTTGTTTGTTGGCACTGGCTCTATGTCCATGGTGTCTTCAGAGTCAGCTTTAGCCTGAATGTCTGTCAACAACTTTCTTTGTTCGGCGTACTTCAGGTTTCTTTCGATCTTCTTGGCTCTCTTCTTGGAAAGCGATTTGGTGGTTATTGGACCTACATCTGAATTCAAACCATTCTTCTCCTGGAAATAAAGTTCCAAAGGCACCGATTTAATCTGGCCAGACTTCGACTTCTCGTCAGATCTAGCGGGTTTCAGTAGACCTGCTCTTTCACGCTGTGCTCTCTTCTTGCCCAAGCTAGCGGCCCTGCGGTTAAGGTTAACCGTTAGTTTTGGTCTGTTGATAGAGTTTTTGGATGGCATTCTCGAGACGTTTCTTTGAAGGTTCTGGTTCTGTCTCTAACTGAACTTCAAATGTGCGTTCTGGTTCGGGCTATTTTAGAAGCGATGAGCTGAGTTTGTTACGCCTGGAAAATTTTATTGCGGGTAGTGGGAAAGTTCCAGCACGTGATGTATGCACTTGACGCCTTTGCCTCTGGTCGAGATATTGAGAAACTTCATAATATCCGAAGGCATAAATATACATGTAGGATCCATTTCACTCACTGAAATAATATCATAAGCTTATAAACCATATGCAAATTTTGAGCATGGTTTTCCTGTCATAAATAAGATTGATTTGAAACCTTTTCGTTTTTTCTGTATATAGACATAGACTTTCGAGGCTGACTCAATATCGTGTTTAATACATCGTCAAAAGAGCCAAAAAGCCCCCACCATATGAAAGATACTCAATAGATAAAATATAAGATAGTTTATCTGCTGTAAATATTATAAATATATAACTCTGAAAGGTTGTTTGATTCAACATATGCAACATTACCCACCCTACGTTTAAAAACATCAAAAAAATATCTCGAAGGGTATCACTATATCAATTAATACTAGAAATTAATAAAATTTTTGGATATAATTAACATCCTTCTGATCATATTCCTTCAAGGTCTCAGGCGCTCTCTCAATTATGATCGTCCATGTAAAAGTCACGTGCTAATTCTTGTGAGTGGCTAAGCGATCTAGAGAATGACGGAAGGCTAGGCATATTTATGCTAGCAAAGGAACGCGTTCGGGAGACGTGAGTTTCATTTAAACAAGTGAGGATCGATCGTATAAAGCAATTGAAATTGGTTTATAATATTTGTGTTAACAATGGTAGGCAAGAAATCATCTCAGGCAGACGAAGTCTTCGAATTCCTGGAGTCTCTTCCACAAACCAAGGATGAATCCAATAAGGGCAGCACCGGAGGTGCCACCAAAGGTAAGAAAGACGAAGATATACTAGAATTTCTGGATGAGCTAGAAAAGAGTAATTTAAGTATGAACAAGAAGGAACAAGAAGAAACACTCAAGAAAGCAGTTGGTGTGACACCCAAGAAGGCTCAGCCCGAGCAAGAAAAGGCTGTCAGCAACGAAAAGGAAGCTGAGCCAGCAGAAACTCAGAAGGACGTCGAAACTGTCCCCGAAGACGAGCCACTGAATGATCCCATCACTTCTTTTTCAAATTGGTGGTCGACTTCAGGATCGACGACTGTCTCAAACCTGTGGTCAAAGACGACTGAACAAGCCTCCCAGATAAAGACTAGAATTGCACAAGAGCAACAGGATTTGGGTTTGAAAATAAATGCTAACACAATCACTGAGCTGGCCAGAAACTTACAAAAATTTGTGGCGGGAGAAACAGATGAGGTCTTGAGGATACACCTTGTTCATGACCTGATCAACTATCCCTTCCTACAGTACCAGGTCGAAAAGAAATTCGACCAAGTCTTCAGCTCTCAAGTTCAAGGCGGCATAAGGCTTTCAGTTGATCAATGGGGGCATCCACACAGAAATGACGAGGGTGATGAATCCAGACAAAACTCCAATAAGAGCGCTTTGAATCTGTTTAACGGTAAGATCACGGACGGTGAAAAGCTGGCGTTCGCCAACCTGGACAACGCAATCAAACTATTTAAAAAGGCCCGTGAAGAGTATAACAAACAGCAAGAAGAAGCACGCAAAGAAGAAGCTACTGAAGATGAACAGAAGGATGATGGCAAAGACTCTCATGAAGAAGTACACAAGGACAAGATCACCGATATTTTCATGTCAATCCTGCCTATCGCCATTGTTGACAACAAGAAGAGCTCGAGTGCGTCTGAGGGAGAGATCAAAACGACTGATTCTCACCACGCAGGAAACTTCAGCTTTACTGTTGTGCTGAAGGATATCTCGAACGAAATAATTACGATTACAAGGTCGCAGGGTTTCCCTCTGAAATGGGTTGAATGGCTAGAGGGAAATGAAACTGAATGGAAGAGCAAAGACGAGAAGGAAAGTTTGAAGGAGCAGAAGTCCGATGTGAAGGAGGCAAACGATGAAGGGAACGACGAAGACGACGACGACGACAACGAGGAGGTCGACCCAAGCGAGTGGGTCCGCGACTGGATTGAGGAAGGTCTAACTTTGACCTTCGGTATTGTGGCCCAGAATTATGTAATTGAGAGAATGGGATTCTAAGTGTCTATATAGCTAGATATCACGAAAGCGACGTTTGGGCTAAATTTCATGGTTACAGCTGTTCCTCGGCCACACGCTGCTGCTGGCCTAGGAAAACATCTTCAGACGGAATGACATATACCGACAAGCAGGAATATTCAATTTGCGAGAGGTACTCGAAATATATACGAGATTATGTAGCTTTGTATAATTCGAGGAGCTCCTTTATACTGTCAAGGTCCTGTCCCATTTTCTTACGTTCCCAGTCTACCCACAACGGAGACTCACGAATCCACAATCCGTTTTTAGCGCACTCCTGCAGATCTGATCTGAAAATTGGATCGTAGGTTTCTCGTTTCATTATGTCTGACACCTTGGGAATATGCTTTGTGAGCAATTGAGGGTTAATGGAATACATGTACTTCAGCTGGTCCAGCGTTGGAAATTTGGTGTCAATTTCCACATTAAAGTTCGGGTTTTCTTGGCTCTTCAGTGCTTGTAATATCAGTTGACTTGGTTTATTGTTCGCCAAATCATGTGCAAAGAGCGATATCATCTTGGGTTGCCTCTGTAAGGTTCTTAACATCGACATCACGGTGGTATAAAATTAGATGCTGTTATATCCGAATTCTGTTGTACAATTATCTGCAAGAAAATGCCCCTCTTTCAGATACTGTTCCTTGAGTAGCAGTAACCCTCACCCTCGTTTTGACTTGTGGGTTCCCATCGCCCGCCCTTTATATAGTAGCGTACAGGCACTCTATGCGGAGTCCAGTTCTCATCGCATTCAGCACCTACAGTCCGGAAAAAGGTGTATCCGAACCCCGGAACTTAACCCGAATAACCGGACAAAACGAACTCATTTTGTACGAATCAGCAGAAGGCCAGTTTACTTTAATTCTGCGATCTCGAAACATGAGTGGGCCACAAAAAGCAACACTGAGTAATGAGAGTGAGGATATTTGCCCACTTGAACTTTTTGCATTGCATCGTCCATCTTTGTCAAGTAAATGCCATATGGTATATCATGTAATACGAATACATACCTTTAAAAGGCAGACTAAGCTATTATTGAACATGAACGTTAACCCCTAGTCCAAAAAAATATTAAAAAAATTTAGAATAAATAATATCAACTATACCACGTCTAATCTTGATCAGGCTGCTTCGAACAAACTACATACGATGAACAATCATTTTTCTAGAAAATATAATGAAGCCCATACCTATCTACGGAGAATTTGACATCACATGACTCTGGAAAGTCAATTTGAAATAAAGCAGGTTCTTCGGTAACGCAAGCAGAGACTTCAATGCTAAGCTCAGCAAAGAATTTACCAGAGAAGAAGCTTAATTGTTGTTACTACCATTGCAACACAATCCTTTTTTGAATGTCTGAAAGTCCAGTGAATTCTGCGAGAACCTCGCAGGAGCAAGAGATCTCGCCAGCTGCCGAGAAGGTTGAGAAGCCTAGCAAAAAAATTACAGAGGGAGAAGCAGATTTATATCTGGACCAGTATAACTTTACCACAACAGCAGCAATTGTAGGTTCTGTGGACCGCAAAATATTTGTTCTGTTGCGTGATGGCAGAATACTATTTGGTGTTCTGAGAACGTTTGACCAATATGCAAATCTGATACTGGAACACTGTGTCGAGAGAATATACTTAACCGAACAGAACCAATACAGCGAGGAGCACCGTGGGGTATTTATGGTGCGTGGCGAAAACGTTGTTATGTTGGGTGAGGTGGATATCGATAGAGAAGACCAGCCTCTGGAGCTGATGGAACGCATACCCTTCAAGAATGCGGAAAAGATCAAAAACGACGCCAATGAGAGCAGATACAAAAAAGAACTACTAAAGGGAAAGGAATTTGCACGCTATGGTTTGACTCACGACTTCTACAAATCTGATATGTATTAGATCCCTGTATATGTAGATATACATACTGTACTTGTGTACATGTGACGGCTAGTTAGTATTACAACATCATCCAAACTACCAGCCGGGCATAATACTATGACAAGTTTTTTTTTACTGATTCTAGCCTGAATTTAGGTGTGAGAGCTGTTTAATTCGTATTTAATCAAGTAACGTACGGGTCGTGAAACAATATTTAATTAGGCGTCAATTATAAAATGGACAATTAATCGGCTTTAACAGAAGATCAGAAAAGCGGTGAAAAAAATTAATAGCTTTTGAGACATCGTCAGTAATTTTATTTTTGTAACCGGATAAAACTTTACGCTAATGCTTGGGAGCGTTCTATCTGTTGCAAGGTATTTATTTCTCTTGGCGTCTTGTACTCGCATATACTGCGCTGAAATGAAGTCTTCCACTCATTGATCACATGATATTTTGTTTGAAAAATTATACTGCTGAAGAGAAAGACAATTAAGATGCCCATCGCAAGCTTTAGACCAGTGCCTTTTCTAAAATAAACTATCAGAAAACCATCAATTGCATTTATCCCACTATTATACTGGTACTCGATGTCGGTATTTTCAAAGTACAAAGATCTGATAGAGGAAGGCGACTTAGCCTTGATTTGGATATCGAGAGACAATATCAAGCAAGTGAAAATTGACGTCAACGAAACCTTCAACACAAGATATGGCTCCTTTCCTCATAAAGATATGATCGGTAAGCCTTATGGCTCCCAAATTGCCATAAGAACAAAGGGAAACAACAAGTTTGCATTTATTCATGTATTCCAACCTTCTCCAGAATTGTGGACCGTATCTCTTCCGCACAGAACACAGATTGTGTACACTCCCGACTCTTCATATATCATGCAGAGGTTGAACTGTGGGCCAGCAACACGAGTAATCGAGGCTGGAACCGGATCAGGCTCATTCTCGCATGCGTTTGCCCGTTCTGTTGGACACCTGTTCAGTTATGAGTTTCATGAGGTTAGGTATCAGCAAGCATTGCAGGAGTTCAAGGATCATGGTCTGATTGATGACGACAAGAATGTCACAATAACTCATAGGGATGTCTGTGCAAATGGTTTCACGATTAAAGACTCGGATACCACGTCTTTTAAATTTCAATCGGAAAATGAAGCCACTATTGCCGCTAACGGCATCTTTTTGGATTTGCCAGCTCCATGGGATGCTATTCCTCATCTTGACGAAGTTATTGCCCAGAACGAGAAGGTAGGACTCTGCTGTTTCTCACCCTGCATAGAGCAAGTTGACAAAACCATTGAAATAATGGAAAAGTTTGGCTGGAAGAACATTGAAATGGTCGAGATACAAGGCAAACAGTACGAAAGCCGCAGACAAATGATCAGAACATTAGATGACGCACTGGAAAGACTAAGAGATATCAAAAAACGCAAGTTGGATGGAGTTGAGAGGAGAAAAAGGGTTTTTGAAAATTTAAATAAGGATAACATTAGTGATGACGGACAAACTAGTAGGAGCAGAAAACGCACTGACGTCGAAAACGAAGAAGTGAAATCTGAAGATAGACAATTCAAAATACCTAGAACTGAAAAGACAAAATGCAACCCATTTGGGAGAGGTTCTCGCGTCAAAGAAGGTGACGAGAATTACAAATGGAAACAAGTTACTAAGGTAGAATCTGAGATCAAGTCACACACATCTTATTTGACATTTGCGAGTAAAATTCCAAACCTTTCAAGAATTGAAGAGGAAAAATAATCGGTAACATCTGAAAGGTGCCTTTTCGCCCGTAATTGAAGACCACTGCCTAATAATTCAGGTTTGAAACAAGTCTTTTCTGCGCTGATCCCACAGTGGCATCTTCTGCCGTACATCTTTCAGTAATTCAAAATCTAGATCTGCATAGATTACCTGAGGGTTGGGATCATCGGCGTTTGCCCTGGCTATTACGCTCCCCCAAGGGTCTATAACCATTGAATGGCCCCATGATTCTCTTTTCACTGTTCCAGCATCTGCAGCTCCCTCCCAATCATCAGCATATACGTCATGGACCCCTTGTTGACCAGGCATCATAACAAAGCACTGCGTATCCATAGCCCTTGCCTTACCCAGAAATTCCCAATGGGCCTCACCTGTTTTCATTGTAAACGCACTAGGAAAGCATAACATCTCAGCACCCATGGACCTAAGTTTCAATGATAGTTCTGGAAACCTAATATCATAGCATATTTCCATTCCTAACTTACCGACAGGTGTATCAACAATTTTTGGAATTGAAGATCCAGGTTGGACTGAATTTGACTCTTTTAATATTGGACCGTTTGGTACATTTACATCAAAAAGATGTAATTTCTGATACTTCTGCACAATTTCACCTTTGCTGTTGATATAGAGCAACACATTTTTCACACGAGAGTCCCCATTTTCGAGTTCTTTTGCAGTAGGCGGTAGATGGATCCCAATAGAAATATCAATCGGCTTTTTATACTTTTGTACTAATAGTTTTAATTTATATTGCAAATCGGCTACAAATAATGGTGAACTTTGTGCTAGGTGTTTTGAATGCAATGCATTTTGGGACAAATAGTCAGTTGCTTCGGGGAAGAAGATAACCTTCGCGTCGTTTTCGAGCGCCCTTTTTACAAGCTCCGTTACGGTTTCTAAATTCTGCCGTAGATTTGAAGATGAGCAAAGTTGTCCGATGGCAATTCGGTATTTATTCATAGTTGTACACTCGGATTGCAGTCCCTAATGAATATTATTCCAGGTTCACTTGGATCCTACAACTAAGTAGTCGCCTATTCCTACCTTTGTTTAATTAAGATCAACATTAAGTGTCGTTAGAGATGATAATGGGCATCGTGGTTATCTGTATCTAGAACAGAGACTACGCGAGAAGAAGATCGTGAGTGTCAACAAAGAGGGAACTCTCTCGAAACCCAAATAGTGAATGAGCACTTATGTTTGCAACGCACAATAGTGGAGTTGAGTCTCATGATGTTCCTGATGATGTTCTTCTGGGGCGAATCTCTGATGTTGAAGATCAGCCTCAAGCAGATTCAACAACATTGCTACAGCCACATACAATACTATTAAGGGATGGAGAAACAATTGCCACCATGTATCCTATTCCTGCTCAGTCAGATTTGATTCCGTTAGGTTTATTGGCATTTTTGCTGGATGAGTTCAATATGGAGATAGAAAAAGGTGACAGCTTCCCATACTACGAAACACTTACATTGAACCAATTTCGGAAGGTATGGTTCCATGAAGAGGGCCATGTATGCATTATGGTTTTGGGAGAAATTCCGGAGCTCGATTATAGTATGGAAAATAATGCCACTGACTTGCAAAACAACTACGGTACAGATATTGACACGATGCGCCATACCTCGCAATACAGAAGACGAAAAGAACATCGAAATTTAAATCTAAATATTCAATGGGAAAAACAGTGTTTAGGGATTTTTTCGCTACAGCCTGCATACCCGGGTAGGTCTTCACATATAGTCACAGGGTCATTCTTAGTGAATGCAGGTATACGTGGAAAAGGTATCGGAAGAACACTGGTTGAGAACTTCATAGAGTGGTCTAAGCGACTGGGTTTTACATCCTCATATTTCCCCTTAATATATGGCACTAATGTGGGTATACGACGAATATTAGAGAGTTTGAATTTCCGGAGAATTGGTAAGCTACCCGAATCAGGCATCTTGAAGGGGTTTGATATTCCGGTGGATTCCTTTATTTATGGCAAAGAGTTTTCACACATCACCAAAAGTATAGACATGCTGCGAGATCCAGAGAGGTCTAAAGATATGGCCAAATATGATCGACTGAAATACTACTTGGCAACCGGAAAATATCCGCCACATTGTGATAGAAATGAGAAGGCTAGACTACGGGTTAGTGCTAGAACTCACACCATGACTAACGGGAAACTTTATATCAAAGGGCGCGAAGTTGTGTGCGAACCGGAGCTTCAAAGGCAAATTGCACTCGATATGCATATGGTTGATCACCATGGAATCAACAAGATAACATCTAAGATAGTCGAGAAATACCACTGGAAAGGAGTCAAGAGCACCGTTGCCGAAGTTATTGCACAATGCCCTCGTTGTAAGATAAGGCATCAGGATGGGGTAGGTGTTATCATACAACAGAGCCAGATGGTCAAACAAGCGCACATGCTCCCCGAAAACAAAATAGAGAGTGGCTTCGCTCCTTCCGAAAACCACACAAAAATTGATGGAAGCCACAACAGCCACGCAAATGACCCAGTAGATGACTTTGACCACGTTAGCGAACTGTCGCAGATGGCTGCGGCTGTAGTCAATAGTTTGCAGCAAGAAGCACAAGAAAACTCTCTGATTAACTCCGTAATAGGGCAAAATTCCGACGAAAACACGCCTGCAGACGACAATTGTGTTGCTGAAAGGAAAGAAACCCCGACTAACGCAATCAAGCAACTGCACTCCGAAGAAAAGCACTCGAACAATCCGCTGATGTCTACAGTCATTGGCAGTGATGATGAGCCTTCGATGAACGCCTTCAACAGGTTTGTAGCTGAGGAACAAGGCAGGAAAATCTACAAGTACGAGGCGGCAGAGGAGGTAGCAGCAGGCTCTGCCCGAAGAACTTCCTATGTGCCCGGTGTTCCAAGCGGCAGAAGCACGCCGGGTACAGTTCTTGTACCCGAACACAATGTGATGGACGAGGCGATGCTGAGTCTCGACGACAACGTCATGGCAGCTGTTGAGTTTTCACAGAAACAACAGAGCACAGGGCACAGGTTGTATGGGCAGACGGTGCAAGAGAAGATACCCAGTGTGGAGACCGACTCCAACGACGACGACGACGACGACGACGACGAACAGAACAGCTACAAGCGTCGGCGGTTTGAATCTAATGACGACGACAAACGGTATTATTAGGGCGTAGGTAAAAGTAAATAGATGTTAAGGATTAGAGTACATGTTGTGTATGAGGTTTTCGGCGCAAAACCTTGTCCTGTCTATCTCTTGTGTTCCCAAGTGCTTTTTTTCACGCTCTGACGTAACGCCTTCCAATACATTAGACTGTGTTTTGCTACCTCGGCCGTTCTTTTTTCTTGAAGCAATGTTATTGTACAGTGTATGTTCATATACACGAAAGAGAATGTTGGGAAAGGTGCAAACAATAACCAGAGTGATCCAGCCGGCACAACTGTCAAAGCCAGGTCTAGTAAATTTATCTCCAATAAGAACTTTGGGTCTCTCTGCTTTTTCGTCAGTAAGAAAAGGTAGACTTTTCATTCGCGCACATTATAGGCGTATTTGAGAGACAGTGCTTTTCTCGCCAAAAGCTCAAAAAGCGCAAGGACTCGACTAAGTAGCGTTAACTACACTGGCGGAGGTAACTGAGACTACTGAGAGAACTAGGCCAAGCAAAAAATATTACGCAAGTCCTACGGCACTGTTGAAAACAATGATCGTCATTTTCAAACAAATAAGAGACATATTTGCACAGTCCCACACTACGTACCAGCAGATACAACTTTCAAGAAAGGCATTTTTCCAGCTTCTTGGGTATCTTGGAACCTGTGCAGCGGTTTCACTTCTTTCTCAGTCATCTCTTCTAGAATAGGAGCACTGTCTTCCGAACTTTCATAAATTCCCCACAATTCCTAGGGGTTGTTGGCAATTATGTCAAGAAGTTTGGCCCTTTTGGGCTTTATGTGTGTTGGAAAAGCTAGTCTCCGCAGCCATTTACAATGTTGCAGGCACTTTTGGTTTTAAGAGAGTACCATTAGGCGCTGGAATTTCCTTTGTCGGGCTAGAAACCCACTGGGCAGTTGTAAATCGATGTTTTTTGTCTCTTCGGCAATGCTAAAAGCTCGAAGAGTTGGACTCGACTTGTAAATCCTTGATTAATACCGGTTAATACAGGCGGACAGACGTGCAGAAGTAGTCCTCGCTGTATAAGGGCAAAGGTATATAAGTAATGTACATCTGTATATATATATACAGTCAAGTGTCATATTTACTGTCGATCTTTACGGAACACGCTTTTGAATAATGTACTTATTAATTCTCTATCGTATTACCTGATATATAGAGTGTCTGAACCATTTTTAAGGTCTGAAGCGAATTGAAAGAAAAAATTTGAAGCTAACAATTTCGACCCGGCTGCGACACAGGTAACCAACTTAAAGTACGGGCAGTAGAGTTACCGTTAGGCTGATCTAGTACAGGTTCGTGTAAAGTCCCCAGTTTTGTTTACAAACTGTGTCTGCGCGTGTCAGAAAGTGTGTCGAAGTGAGGAGTTGCGACATATTTAGCGTGGAGTAGAAAGAGCAGGTTTAGAGACTTTTCGGTGTGAAATCAGAAAGGCAAGGTGCAGGAAGCAAAGCGCATTGTCAATAGAATTCAGGGAGAACTTGGAGCTGTGATCAATTGCCTGGCATTGGATTGAGCCAGACAAACGGTTTGCATCATGAATAGAGAAAAAGCCCCTGCCGTTGCAGGAGCTGGACCTGGGGGCAGCATCCAAGCTGCCCAGCATGGAAATCTTGCCATGAATGACTCGTTGGTCAGTATTGCTGGCTCGAGTGGAGATCGTCATTCTGGAGACGCTGGTGGAAACGGGGCCGTGAAACGGACCCCGTCATCTTCCTCGTCCCAGTACAATAACATCAACGCGAATTTGCATGCAAGAGTTAAGGCGTTTCAAGAGCAACGCGCATTGCGGAGATCAGGTAGCATTGGCAGCAACAAGAGTGAAAATGATAGTTTGCACTCACAAAATATGCAACAGATCGTTAATAAGCCATTACCTCCGTTACCTCCAACTACTGCTAACAGTAAATACAGTGAATCAGAATCCTTGGAGAAACGTCGGTCTATCACGTCCAGACGTACGGTTAGTACAGGAAGTTCGTCCACAGGGAGCTCTCATGACAAGTTAAGGGATGACAAATGTACAGTGAAGGAGGATGTGGACGTTGGAAGCAACTCGCTGGGTGCAGACAATGCCATTCACAATGCTCCTAATTCTGAAAAGATAGACAGCAAACAATCTCCTTTAAAGGGGGTGGGGATGGCCGGAATTCAAACGCAACAGGTGAATTTACAGCAGCTCAATCCAAACAGAAGAGCACCAAGACGGCCGCTCGCATCCAATGAGGGAGGAAATAATTTGCAGCATCCAGAGTCTCTTTCGACTTCCAATTTGCCATCAGATGGTTCAATATCACCAAGATTACCTAAGATTTACGGAACACAAATGCCTGCTTCAGCTGGCAATCTTCCAACTGGAAGGCAAAGCTTGAGCCAAAGGAGAGGCTTAAAACTCCCAACAGGTGGGATGTCTCTGAAAATGCTAAACAAACCCCAGGCAGCTGGGCAACCCGTTCAGAATACAGCGAACCCAGTCCAATCTGAATTCTTATCCAGTCCGGCAAATAAAGGGCATCTGTTAAACTCTCACGGAGTAGCAAGTGGAACTTTACAAGGAAAAAGATCTAACCCGGGCTCATTGATTAATGGTATTCAGTCCACTTCAACATCATCTGCTACTGACGACAGACGCGACACTGAAGGTACAGCACCACGTAATAGCACTGGAAGTGGCGGATTATTTGCAAACTTCTCCAAATATGTCGATGTGAAATCGGGTTCTCTGAATTTTGCAGGAAAACTTTCTCTTTCTTCTGAGGGGATTGATTTTAGTAATGGGTATAGCACAAGGATCAGTTTGGATGAGCTGGAATTTATAGAGGAGCTGGGCCGTGGCAATTATGGAACTGTTTCAAAGGTGCTTCACAAACCAACAAACGTCATAATGGCAATGAAAGAAGTTCGTTTAGAATTAGATGAGGCGAAGTTCAGACAAATTTTGATGGAGCTTGAGGTTTTACACAAGTGTCAATCTCCTTATATTGTCGACTTTTACGGCGCCTTTTTTGTTGAAGGGGCTGTATACATGTGCATAGAAAATATGGATGGGGGGTCATTAGATAAACTATATGATGAAGACCCCGCCATTGGTGGAATTGATGAGCCACAGTTAGCATGTATCACCAATGCTGTTATTCGTGGTTTAAAGGAACTGAAGGATGTACACAATATTATCCACAGAGATGTCAAACCGACGAATATTTTGTGCTCTGCGAAGCACGGGACTGTGAAATTGTGTGATTTTGGTGTTTCTGGTAATCTGGTTGCCTCATTAGCCAAGACTAACATTGGTTGTCAATCTTACATGGCTCCAGAACGTATCCGGTCATTGAATCCGGATCGTGTGACGTACACTGTCCAGTCAGATATTTGGTCATTAGGGTTAAGCATTCTAGAAATGGCATTAGGAAGATATCCATACCCGCCAGAAACATATGACAATATTTTCTCTCAACTTAGTGCAATAGTAGATGGGAAACCACCCCAATTACCTAGTGATAGATTCAGTCCAGAAGCCCAAGACTTTGTTTCTGTATGTCTTCAAAAGATTCCTGAGAGAAGACCGACATATGCTGCATTACTTGAACACCCATGGTTAGTAAAGTATAGGGATTACAAATTTGATATGAGTGGCTATTTTACCAGAAGGCTGGAAATTAGGAAGAAACTTTTGTCTGAAAGAGGTGAAAAGGAATTTCCGAGATACTTGCCTGCTTTGCACATGGGTGGTTTGTAACGGCTGCTATATACTTGCAGCTTGTTAAGGTTTTTACTATTTGGTTTAGGAATTTTTGTTTTTCTTCTGCATATCCATGTCATTAAATGTTCTCTCAGAATGCCCAGGTCATCGAGAGTGGTTCATAGGTAATGTATTATTTGAAGGTTATTTTATGGTTATTCACCTCGGTAATTAAAGCTATGCTTTTTGATAAAGTTGAGTTGCATTTTCGAGCCCGTTTTCCCTTGATCATTAGTAATTTTTTTCATTTCGACACAACTCTGTGAATACTTACTTATTCATGTATTCAGGTTGACTTTCGAGTAGTAATGAAACATAGTAGAATAGTCATTATTAATAGCATTTGTAACTGAATAATATACTGGTACAGTTTTTTATGTTAGGGTTATGGATGGTTAGTTAAGTGCTTGTTGATTTTCATCAATACAATGGATGTTTTGTCTCGACTTCATATGCTTTTTAAACTGGGCCCTTTTTGAAAATTGAAAAGATTCGAAATCAACACAACTAAAACAACAAAGAACACAAGAGACAGACAACATCTAGATACTTTAGGAAGTTTGAGATAATTTAAAATCATCATAGTGAACTGCATATATTGCACTGTTTTTATAGAACGAGCAATTGAGAAAAATATACAGAACTCTATCGCCTGTCTTGGTGAGTTTTTATTGCTCTTCCGTGGCATTGATTGTTTTGTCAGACAGTTCCAACGATTCAAGTGGGTTAATCTGGTATTTCTAAAATGCAGCTTCGCAAGACACTGACACGGGTACCAACTTTTAGCTCTTTTAATTTCAGTTATGAGAAGTCTTTTGGACATAAACTACGAGATGTAATAGCAAGGATCGGCCATCATCTAGCACCGTTTAAAAAGTATTTATTTCCCAATTTTTTGGCTGTACACTATTTTTACATCATATCTGTGACAATATTCACCTCTATTTTTCTTTATCCTGTTAAGAACATTAAATATATCGATGCTCTATTTTTGGCTGCAGGAGCAGCTACTCAAGGTGGGCTTAATACTGTTGATGTAAATTCATTAACTCTATATCAGCAGATTATGATATACATTTCATGTTGTTTTGCAACGCCAATATTTATTCATGGAGCTTTGGCATTTGTACGTCTGTACTGGTTCGAAAGGTATTTTGACGACATTAGACACACTTCGAAGCAAGATTTCAAGATGAGAAGGACAAAAACCATTTTAACGAGGGAGCTAACTGCAAGGACTCTTTCCAGAACTCATACAGGTATGCAGCGGACGATGACTAGAATTCCAAGACACGATGTGGCAGCTAATGCGGCAGATTTTCAAGAGAAGCTTTTTAGCGGAAAGATGATTAATAGGGAGGAGCAAGATCATTTGAGCAATCAACAGCAACCACAAAATGTATCTCGTATGAATGCACACAAATTTGTAGATTCTAATGAAACATCCATGAGCTCAAATACTGTGAATGCGACAAATGGTAACGATAAACATTCCATTGGAAAACTTCCAGAAATCAGAAGTATAGGGGCATCACCTGAACGTTACGTTGGTAGAAGGCGATCAGAAGATATTAGTCCAGCTGATATGTATAGATCCATTGCTATGTTGAAAGATAGGCATATAGATGAAAATGAGGAAAATGGGCCTGCTCTTGTTATTAGCGCGCCTGCAGAAAGACGTTCAGCGTCAGCCAGAACAATTAAGGAACAAGACGATGATTCTGAACCAAATTCCAATGCTAATGCTTTGGTTAATCAAACTTATTTGAAGACTTCCACTGGAAAATCGTCAAGCATAATGGCCTCGAACGGAGCCTCGCATCTAGCTGCTGAAGAAAGTAATCATGTGAGAGATTTGGTTTATAGCGCTTCAGATAATGATCAGTCGGCATTTCAGGGTCATTCCTATCCATCTTCTCCCACGCAAAGTGATGCAAGCATTAATTCAGAAGAGTCTAGTATGATGCATGAACAACAACCTGTTGAGGACACTATAATTCCAAATTTGAGACAATCACAACTTGAGACTAATGTTGACACCAATTTTGCAATTAAGAATGAGGAAATTTCGTCTAACGTAAACTCAAACAAGGTTGACAGGTTTGTTCCAGAAATAAGAGAAAGGCCAACAATTCAATTTGAATTAACAGAACAACCTAAAAGAATTAGACACAATAAGCCTTCCACTATCGGGGAAAGTAACCAATATAGTTCACGTCCGCCCTTACATATACGATCCACAAGTAAGAGTATATTCCGAAAAATCAAGAAAGGCCGAAAACTTAAACAAAAACTGAAAAGACGTTTATCAACGGCATCTATCGAAAGACCGTCAACAAATGAAACTGCAAACTCTAAGGATAATGTAGATGAATACTTTGCGGATGATGAGAGTGACACGGAACTTCAAAATCAGGTAGAAAATTCAGATGACGATGAAATTCCATCCAGGCCTACCATACATAAGACTAGCAGCTACTCAGAGAAACCACAAAAGGAAGAAAATTTAAATTTTTTGAAAAGATCAATAACTTCAGATATGCGTGCAGAAGACCTTGATGAGTTAGCACAATCTCCTGATTTCCAGAAAAAAATTTACAAAGATTGGAAAGATAGGCGGAAAAGAAATAACCTTCTGAAAAGACGGATGTCATGGACACAACCTGTACAGAATGGGAATAATTCAGATGATGAAATCAATACCCGTTTTTCTCATCCACATGAAGCAGAACATAATTCAGACAATAGAAGTGAATCCGAATATCCTCCTAAGGGAAATAATCTTCATTATCATCCCTCAAATATTGATGAGGAGGATTACTACGGTTTGCATATGGATCCTAATTATACAGTAAATTCTCCCCAATTTCCTAGAAGTATGAGTGCTGGCTATTTATCATGGCAGCCAACAATAGGACGTAATTCCACGTTTGTTGCGTTGACAAAAAGGCAAAGAGATGAATTAGGTGGTGTCGAATACAGAGCTATTAAATTGCTTTGTAAGATTTTAGTCTTTTATTATATTGGGTTTCATATTATGTGCTTCACAATGTTGTTACCGTGGATTTGCAGGATGAAATCTTACGTCAATATTGTTAGGCAAAATGGTGTTTCACCGGCCTGGTGGGGCTTCTTTACGTCAATGAGTGCGTTCAATGATTTAGGGTTGACACTAACTGCTGATTCGATGAACTCATTTAATAAGGCGATTTATCCTCTAATAGTGATGATGTGGTTTATTGTGATTGGAAATACAGGATTTCCAATTCTCTTGAGATGGATAATTTGGATCATGTTTAAACTCTCTCCTGACTTATCTCAAATCAGGGAGAGCTTGGGATTTTTACTAGACCATCCTCGTCGTTGTTTCACATTGTTATTTCCGAGTTCTGCCACATGGTGGCTGCTCTTAACGTTGGTTGGATTAAATGCTACAGATCTGGTTCTATTTTGCATTCTTGATCTGGGCTCTGCTGTTATGAAACCCCTCGGAAAAGGACTGAGAGTTCTGACAGGTTTATTCCAGGCCATCAGTACCAGAACTGCAGGCTTCAGTGTGGTAGATCTGAGCCAGTTACATCCTTCGATACAAGTCTCGTACATGTTAATGATGTACGTCTCGGTGTTGCCGTTAGCCATATCTATAAGACGGACGAACGTTTATGAGGAGCAATCGTTAGGTATTTATGGTGCAAATGGCTCTGAGAGTGAAGACAGTCAAGAATCGAGTTCTGAAGACACAGAAGAAGAAGATATTGCTGATAGCGAGAGAAAGAGAAGGAAAAAAGCCAACGAAAGGCGCCGCAAAAGAAGAGACAAAGAGGAAAGAAAAAGGAAGAAACTCAGCTCTAAATCCTTTATTGGTGCCCATCTGCGGAGGCAACTGTCATTTGATATATGGTTTTTGTTCCTAGGGCTATTCATTATCTGTCTCTGCGAGAGTGGTAAGATTCAAGATACTAGCAAGCCCAGTTTCAACATCTTTTCAATCTTGTTTGAGATTGTGAGTGCGTATGGTACGGTTGGTCTTTCTCTCGGCTATCCGGACACAAACGAGTCTTTCTCAGCCCAGTTCACGGCTTTGTCGAAGCTCGTGATTATTTGTATGCTGATCAGAGGGCGGCACAGAGGCCTTCCCTACGCCCTGGATCGTGCCATCATCTTGCCCAGTGAAAGGCTGGAACACATTGACCACATCGAAGACTTGCGGCTGCAAAGACGAGCGAGGATGGGGAACAATTCTAACAAGGACCCGGTAACTGCATATATCAAGCGGAAGTCGTTGGGCTTTTTGAGAGGTATCCGGACCTTCAAGAAGAATGTAAAGAGCCAGGAGGACATGTTGATGCAAGATCTGGCTCCGCCTTCGTCTGATCACGACTCTGATTTTGTTGAAGACTACCGGGGCCAGCAAGAGCCGGACGACGAGCATTCTGGGCCCGAAGCGTCTCGTCGAAACGGTTACTATGCTCCTAGCTACGAGGATGCTGGTTCCTCGTCCTCGACGCGCATTAAAGCCAACGGTTCCGACGAAAACCTGGCCAGGGCTTTCACCGGGTCCCCTGGCATATCTCCGCATACCCCGGTCACTAACTTACAACTTCCTCAGCGGCAAACGTTGAAGACGCGAAGCGCAGGCGGTTCGCCTTCAACAGTTTCCTCACTTCCTTCCAGATCGAGCGGATCGTTTGATCTATAAGCTCCCTGAGAGTATCGTTACTTTCCCATCTCGTTGTCGCCTGGATTCTACCGTGGCCATTGTCTCTACTACAGAGATACATATAGGTATATTGCATATTTAATTAGTGCCTAAGCTGCATTAAAGCGGACTGGACAAATATTTCCTGAGCCCTACCTACCATTGTCCCTAGTTTTGGACCTGACACAGCCTGGCCCTGTTTTGTCATTGTATCTGATATGTCCTTTTCCATGGGTAAGCGACAACGCTTCCCATCACTCCTCTGTCGTGCAGTTCTGCACTGGTCTCTGCAGTGCGTCGTTGCTGCTTCAGTGTTACGTCAGTGCTCATCTTCTTCGGTGCCCTATACTAGGACAAAACCAAGGCCAATTAAAAAGTCAACTCCAGGACATAGACATTTATGACTCTTCCAAAGGTACCAGGGAATGGATTTTGCATGCTCGTATACAGTGATCCTACTCCGAGTGAGAGCAGCCTTCAACGAGGACTTTGTACCGATTTTTCCAAACACCCATTCATCTGCCGCCGAGAGGCCGAAAAAATTTTTTTCCGATGCTCCTCTACCGGAGGTATAAATATCAGAAGAGAAAACCCATGTTTTTTCCATCGGAGAAACGTTCTAATCGTTACTCTTGGATTCAGAACCGTTACATTCGTTTTATATTTGTCCTTTTGTTTTGGAAATATAGTATGTTTTCATCATACCAATTTTCTTTTCATTTCTTGCCCTGTTATTATCTTTACCTTCTTCTCTTACATTAGTAACCTAGCCTCGCTTGTCGATCTGACCTACCGAGTTCGATTGCAACAGCATTTTTAAACCGACATTGGTTTTAGGTATGTAACCTTCCACAATACGATTAGCGCTCCCCAGAGCTGGACATGAGCGGACTGATGGCCCTTGGTTGTGAGCAGACAGATACCCCTTGGTGAACGTGCAGAATTCTACTGGTCTCATCGGCTGTTCCTGCTGCTGCAAACCACACCTCGTGCAAGAACGTGGGTGCTTGTGAGCACGTGATTTCGGCATGATCGCCACCAGGCTGTCTGTTCTTTTCCTCAATGACTGAGCCGGAACAAGTAACCATTCCAACTCATACCCGACTTCTCAGATAGAGCGGATGATTAGGGTACAGGCAGCAGGATTGAAAAACTTCTGTGGATCCTCTGCAAACAGCAGACGAGAGTGGCATTATACTAACAATCAGCCCTTTTTGTAGCAGTTACCAAGCTTTCCAGCAGACTATACTACGGATTCTCCCCCGGTCGAAACTTACTCCAAAGTCCCCCCAACATCCCCAAATTTCGATCCGTTCAATCTTTGAATACATTGCAAAGGATATCCGCCAGATCGTGAAAGTGTTTGGAAATTAGATATAACAGTGAAAGAGTAAATTATGCAGGTTGCAAGAGTTCCAGTTGCTCCTATCGCGCCTCCAATGGAGGCTACGGGAGACCGCATGGTCACCCTCGAGCTGAAAGACGGTACCGTACTCCAGGGTTACTCGTTTGGTGCAGAAACATCAGCTGCGGGTGAGCTGGTCTTCCAGACCGGTATGGTGGGCTACCCCGAGTCTATCACGGACCCTTCCTACGAGGGCCAGATTTTGGTGATCACCTATCCGTTGGTAGGTAACTATGGTGTCCCTGATCGTAACCTAATGGATGAATTTGTCGAAAATCTTCCTAGATATTTCGAGAGTAATAGAATCCATGTTTCCGGTTTGGTCATCGCACACTACACAGAAGACTACTCTCACTGGCTAGCCGAGTCCTCTTTGGGCAAATGGTTGAAGTCCGAAAACGTGCCTGCCGTTTACGGTGTCGACACAAGAGCGTTGACAAAGCACTTGAGAGACAGTGGTTCTATGCTTGGTCGTCTGTCTCTACAGAAGCCTGGCGCCGATTTCCAATTGTCTACTTCTGAAGCATGGGAATCCTGTTTCGAAATTCCAGAATGGGTCGATCCAAATGTCCAAAATTTGGTTGCTAAGGTCTCGCTCAAAGAGCCTGTCTTGTACACACCACCTGTAGATAACGACTATATCACCTTGCAAAAAGGTAAAGATGGCAAAACTCTGAGAATTTTGGCTATCGATGTTGGTATGAAGTACAATCAAATTCGTTGCTTTATCAAGCGTGGTGTGGAATTAAAGGTTGTTCCATGGGACTACGATTTTACCTCAGAGAATTACGATGGTCTATTTATTTCAAATGGTCCTGGTGACCCATCCATGTTGGCTGAACTATCACAAAAATTGGCAAAAGTATTAGAAGAGAAAAAGACACCAATCTTCGGTATTTGTTTGGGTCATCAACTGTTGGCTAGAGCAAGTGGTGCCAGTACCTTGAAGTTGAAATTCGGTAATCGTGGTCACAATATTCCATGCACATCTTCTGTCAGCGGAAGATGTTACATCACATCTCAGAACCACGGTTTTGCTGTGGATGTCGACACACTATCAACCGGATGGGCGCCTTTGTTCACTAATGCGAACGATGATTCCAACGAAGGTATTTACCATACCGAATTACCTTATTTTTCGGTTCAATTCCACCCTGAATCCACCCCTGGACCAAGAGACACAGAATTTTTATTTGATGTTTTCATTAACGCGGTTAAAGAACACAAGAATACAGGTGTATTGAAACCTGTCGAATTCCCAGGCGGAAAAATTGAAGATAACAGAAGGGCACACCCAAGAGTCGAAGCCAAGAAGGTGCTTGTTCTTGGATCTGGAGGTTTATCGATTGGGCAAGCTGGAGAATTTGATTATTCAGGTTCTCAAGCTATCAAGGCCTTGAAAGAAGAGGGTATTTACACCATATTAATCAATCCAAACATTGCCACCATCCAGACATCTAAAGGCCTTGCCGACAAGGTTTACTTTTTACCGGTCACTGCTGAGTTCGTTAGAAAAGTTATATTGCACGAACGCCCCGATGCCATTTACGTTACATTCGGTGGCCAGACAGCATTATCTGTTGGTATAGAGATGAAAGACGAGTTTGAAACTTTAGGTGTTAAAGTTTTGGGTACTCCAATTGACACTATCATCACCACAGAAGATCGTGAACTCTTTTCCAATGCCATTGACGAAATCAATGAGAAGTGTGCTAAATCACAAGCTGCTAACACCGTCGAAGAGGCTTTGGAAGCAGTAAAAGAAATTGGTTTCCCTGTTATTGTTCGTGCTGCCTATGCCCTTGGTGGTTTAGGCTCCGGGTTTGCCTATAATGAAAAGGAATTAGTAGACTTGTGTAATGTTGCTTTTGCAGCATCTCCACAAGTTCTTGTGGAAAGGTCCATGAAAGGTTGGAAAGAAGTTGAATATGAAGTTGTTCGTGACGCTTTTGACAACTGTATTACAGTTTGTAACATGGAGAATTTTGATCCACTAGGTATCCACACTGGTGATTCTATTGTTGTCGCACCTTCGCAAACCCTATCTGACGAGGATTATAATATGTTGAGAACTACAGCTGTTAATGTTATTAGGCACCTAGGAGTCGTTGGTGAATGTAATATTCAGTATGCTTTGAATCCATTTTCGAAAGAATATTGTATCATTGAGGTCAATGCTCGTTTGTCTCGTTCATCGGCTTTGGCATCTAAAGCCACTGGTTACCCATTGGCTTATACTGCCGCTAAATTGGGTTTGAATATTCCATTGAATGAGGTTACAAACTCTGTTACAAAATCTACATGTGCATGTTTCGAACCTTCGTTGGATTACTGTGTTGTGAAGATGCCTAGATGGGATCTAAAGAAGTTTACCAGAGTTTCGACAGAGTTGTCGTCATCCATGAAATCTGTTGGTGAGGTTATGAGTGTTGGTAGAACATTTGAGGAAGCCATTCAGAAAGCCATTAGATCGACTGAATACCGTAACTTGGGTTTCAACGCTAGTGAACTTGATGTTGATATCGATTACGAGTTACAAAATCCTTCTGATTTGCGTATATTTGCCATTGCAAATGCCTTTACTGAGCTTGGTTATTCTGTTGATAAAGTGTGGGAAATGACAAACATTGATAAATGGTTTTTGAATAAGCTGTTCGATTTGGTTCAATTCTCCAAAAAAATTGAATCATATGGTTCCAAGGAAAACCTTCCATCTTTGGTTTTGAGACAGGCTAAACAATTAGGTTATGACGATAGGCAAATTGCAAAATTCCTGAATTCCAACGAAGTTGCAATTCGTCGTTTGAGGAAAGAGTATAACATTACACCATTTGTCAAACAAATCGATACCGTTGCAGCCGAGTTTCCAGCTCACACAAACTATCTATACATGACCTATAATGCGGCAACCCATGATTTGTCATTCGATGATCATGGTGTGATGGTTCTCGGTTCTGGTGTTTACCGTATTGGTTCGTCTGTGGAATTCGATTGGTGTGCTGTCACCGCTGTCAGAACTCTACGGGCCAATAATATCAAAACAATTATGGTTAACTATAATCCTGAAACCGTCTCAACAGATTATGATGAAGTTGATAGGTTATACTTTGAAACTATAAACTTGGAGAGAGTTTTGGATATTTACGAAATTGAAAAGTCGGCCGGTGTGATTGTGGCAATGGGTGGTCAAACGTCGAATAATATTGCGATGTCCTTGCATCGTGAAAACGTCAAAATTCTAGGTACTTCACCAGAAATGATTGACTCTGCTGAAAATCGTTACAAGTTCTCACGTATGTTGGATCAAATAGATGTTGACCAGCCTGCATGGAAAGAATTGACTTCGATGGAAGAGGCTGAAGACTTTGCTGATAATGTCGGGTATCCAGTTCTAGTTCGTCCATCATATGTTTTATCTGGTGCGGCAATGAACACCGTTTACACGAAGGATGATTTAGAATCTTACTTGAACCAGGCAGTTGAGGTTTCTCGTGATTACCCAGTTGTTATAACCAAGTACATTGAAAACGCTAAAGAAATCGAAATGGATGCTGTTGCCATTAACGGTGAACTGGTCATGCATGTTGTTTCGGAGCATGTTGAGAATGCAGGTGTTCATTCAGGTGATGCAACCCTGATTGTTCCACCCCAAGATTTAGCACCTGAAACAGTTGATCGTATTGTTGTGGCAACAGCAAAAATTGGTAAGGCTTTGAACATTACTGGTCCATATAATATTCAATTCATTGCCAAGAACAATGAAATAAAGGTCATCGAATGTAATGTTCGTGCTTCTCGTTCTTTCCCATTTATTTCAAAGGTTGTTGGTGTTAACTTGATTGAGTTGGCAACAAAGGCAATTATGGGTTTACCATTTACTCCATATCCTGTCGAAAAGCTACCTGATGATTATGTTGCTATTAAGGTACCTCAGTTTTCTTTCCCTCGTCTTGCTGGTGCAGATCCTGTCCTGGGTGTTGAGATGGCTTCTACGGGTGAAGTTGCAACATTTGGACATTCTAAATATGAAGCTTATTTGAAATCACTTCTAGCAACGGGGTTCAAGTTGCCAAAGAAAAATATTTTACTTTCGATTGGTTCATACAAGGAGAAACAAGAATTACTCCCATGTGTTAAAAAACTTTACAACATGGGTTTTAAATTATTTGCCACAGCAGGAACAGCTGATTTCATTTCTGAACATGGTATACCTGTCCAATATCTAGAAGTTTTGAATCAGGAAGATGATGAAAAATCTGAGTACTCTCTGACTCAACACCTGGCGAATAACAAAATTGATCTATACATCAATTTGCCATCTGCAAATAGATTCCGTCGTCCTGCATCATACGTTTCGAAGGGTTATAGGACGCGTCGTATGGCAGTTGACTATTCTGTCCCATTGGTCACCAACGTCAAATGTGCCAAATTATTGATCGAGGCGATGTCGAGAAATTTGAGTTTGGATGTCTCAGAACGTGATGCCCAAACTTCACATAGAACAGTGACTCTTCCTGGTTTGATTAACCTTGCTACATTCATTCCAAACGCTTCGAATGTTATTGATGGTCCAAAAGATTTGAGGGAAACTACTAGGCTATCTTTGGAATCTGGTTTCACTTACTGTCAAATTATGGCAAAGTCAGAAGTTGGTCCTATAATCAGTGATGCTGTTTCCCTAAAAGCAGCTTATTCTGCTGCTCAGAACTCTTCATACACTGATTATTCATTTACAGTTTCTGGAACTAAACATAATGAACAAGTGGTCGCTCAGACAGCTAGTGAAGTCAATGCTTTGTTCCTTCCACACCGTGAATTGGCCAACCAAGTATCGACAGTTTCTCAGCTATTGACCAGATGGCCTCACGATAAACAAGTCATTGCTGAATCAAAAACATCCGACCTAGCTTCAGTTATACTGCTAGCTTCTCTGCAAAATAGAACAATTCATATCACTGGGGTATCAAATAAGGAAGATCTTGCATTGATCAAGACTGTGAAGGAAAAGGATGTTAGCATTACTTGTGATGTTAACATTCATAGTCTGTTTGTCAATCAAGATGACTATCCAGAAGCTTTATTCTTACCAACACCTGAAGATCAAGAATTTTTCTGGGAGAACTTAGACATTATTGATGCTTTCTCTATTGGGGCGCTGCCAACATCTTTGGCCCACATTACAGGTAACAAAGTCTCAGTTGGCCTAGGTATTAAGGAGTCTTTGCCGCTACTTTTGTCAGCAGTTGAAGATGGTAGATTGACCATTGACGATATTGTTCTTCGTTTGCACGATAATCCAGTTAAAATTTTCAACATTCCTGAGCAGGACGCCGTTGTCGAAATTGACTTAGATTATTCATTCAGACACACAAAGAGATGGTCACCTTACACTAAAGGTGGATTGACTGGAGGTATCGAAAGGGTGTTGGTTCACAATGAGACTGTTGTTTTGAGTGGTGAATTGGTTGCACCTGAACCAAAGGGAGTTCCATTCTTTACCTCTAAGGTTTCTCCAACTACACCATCTGTGGCCAATGATACACCTTTGACAGCAGCTGCTACTTCTGCTGCTGTCGTCGCTTCTAAAAGAAGATTTTCATTTTCTAACGAAAGACGCTCATCGTTCACTAGTATTGATGGTGAAGAAGATGCAATTTTTGACCAACCATTGGAGCAGAGATTAATGTCTTCGAAACCACCTAAAGAGTTGACAGCTCCAGGTGCATTGCAAAGCTTAATTCGTGCTAACAATCCATTCAAAGGAAGACACATTTTGTCTGTTAGACAGTTCAAGCGCTCTGATTTCCATGCCCTGTTTGCAGTTGCCCAGGAATTGAGAGCTGCTGTAGAGAGAGAAGGTGTTCTAGACTTGATGAAAGGCCGTCTGATCACTACAATCTTCTACGAACCATCGACTCGTACATCTTCTTCTTTCATTGCCGCCATGGAGCGTCTAGGTGGTAGAACGGTCAACATCAACCCTTCTGCATCTTCTGTCAAGAAAGGTGAAACTCTACAAGATACCATCAGAACCCTAGCTTGCTACTCTGATGCTATTGTCATGCGTCATCCTGATGAAATGTCAGCGCACATAGCTGCAAAGTACTCGCCTGTTCCTATTGTCAATGGTGGAAACGGTTCTCGTGAGCATCCAACACAGGCATTCCTTGATCTTTTCACCATTCGTGAAGAGTTGGGTACTGTCAATGGTATCACTGTTACTTTCATGGGTGATTTGAAATACGGTAGACCTGTCCACTCGCTTTGCCGTTTGTTACAGCATTACCAAGTTAGAATCAACCTTGTGAGTCCAAAGGAGTTGAAGTTGCCTAATGCGCTCAGAAAGGAATTGGAAGATGCTGGTCTACTAGGTGTTGAAAGTGAGTTTTTGACTCCAGAAATCATCTCAAAGTCAGACGTGCTCTACTGTACCAGAGTTCAACAGGAGCGTTTTGAAAGTAAGGAACAGTACGAAAGCTTGAAAGACGTTTACATCGTTGACAACAAAATTTTGTCACATGCCAAGGACAACATGGCTATCATGCATCCATTGCCTCGTGTGAATGAAATAAAGGAAGAAGTTGATTACGATCATCGTGCAGCTTACTTCAGGCAAATGAGATACGGCTTGTTTGTCAGAATGGCATTGTTAGCGATGGTTATGGGTGTTGATATTTAAAGGTACCAACGCCTGTAGGAGAAATAGATGTTTGGCCAACCAATTTTGCGATACTTTACTTCGCCTTCTCAACTGACCGGTTGTATGCCTGTATTCTTTTTGTGGGGACTTTAAGACATACGGGCTTGTTTTCGGGTCAGCTACAGACGCCTGAAAATAAATTGGCGATAACGACGTGTGGAGTCGTTTCCAGTACTCGTTGCATTGAAATTAATGTATATTTTATCCACTTAATTGTTTATAAGTTTGTAAAAAGTGAACTATCTTCGATTTACTGTACGTTTATGTAATATATTTATCTGCATTTTTAAGTTTTGTTCTATTTATTTCTGTTTACCGTATATTTTATTTCTGTAGCGTTAAGACACGAGCACCTGTAGATGGAATAAAAAGATATAAAAACATAAAAACGATATTGTATTTAGAATGAATTGTGGATTTATGGCTCAGGCCAATACAATAAGAAATTTTATTTGTTTTTGAATTAAGGAAGTGTTATAGTATTTTAGTATATATTGCAGCTTTTCAAGGCACCCATTTCCAGATGCTCAAGTGTGCCATATGGGACCTCTGAAAGATTTGAAAACTGGAACTACAAAAAGAAGTAGAGCTATCTACATGAAAAATCAAAATTTGCCAAACATTTTTACGAAATTGCAGTTAAACGTGTATTATCTTTACTTGACTGTTTAAATATCGGTGAAGAGTTGGTGTACATACTTTGCGCTACCGACAGCTTCAAAATTAACACACACCAGGTTTTCAGGGTTTGCTGCTCAAGATGAAAAGATGACGCTTTCCTCTCTGCGCTCGATATGCGTGTGCAATACACGTTCACAATGGCAGTAATAAAATGTTGCAGTATCCAGTAGCGAAGACACTACGATAAGGGCCGGGATAACAGTTCAGAGAGATTTTGACACGCATATTGGTGCCAATAATCCACCCAGTAAACATTTTGCACGAAGACTTCCTCCAAATATGGCCTTGATCTCCCAGCACTCGGATCATCGTGGGCTGTCGCCTACGACCCAAGTATGCCTTGAAGTAGACATATCAAACACAACAACCACACCCATTTCGAAGTTCCAAGGGTGGTCCCGCTGTTCTTCATTCTTCCCTTGAAGTATTGAGCGTAATTCTGACCGCATTCATATGCCAGTGTATAATTACCGGGGCCGTCTGCTGGATATCGGTATGGTTTATAGTTGCCGCACTGGAGCGTTATAGTAGGCGTACTGTCATTGTCAGCCATGATGCTGGATATATATTGATATTTTCCAACCTGCAGTTGTTTAGAATATCGTAACTGCAACCTCTCCAAGAAGAGGGACTGTTTCCACCGGATAAGCCCTTCTTTATAACTTCTTTCCAGCCGAATTGAAGGAACCCGAATAAAAAACTCTACCAAATAATTCAAGCAGTCCAGAATGGAAGAGGCTGCCGAGCCATCCCTCCTGTAGCGACTCTGGCGCCAGAGGGTGCGCACACGTACAACAATTGATGGAAAAGAGCTACACAATTGTCTAGCAGGCAGGTTTAGCGGATACCGCATCGGTGTAAGAACCTTTCTAGGACAAAGGCTTTGTACACAACAAGGACAGAGTCCGGCGAGGGACTGCTGATACCGCTAACTGTGGGACCCTACTCCACACTGTCACTCTCTACCTTCTGTGGGAAACACATCTCATGGTCAGTGTTGAGTTATCTGCTGATGAGGCAGTGCAAACTTGATAATTGTTCTTGGGCTGCAAAAAAGCAGTTTCCCTGACGAAAGCGCAGGGTACACTTGGCTTTCTGAAAAACCTCTGCACAGGAAGAAAGCAGTGGCTGGTTTCCACCACATTACTGACATGTTTGACATTACTGACGCTGCTGTAATATAGTGGTTCCACTTACCTCGATATTGTTCCTTTGTTGCAATATTACCGAAAAGAAGTTTTAATCATGCCCCAAAAGGGAAGTGTCAGAAAAGCAGGGAATGTTGCAGGCCTGAATAGAGAAATATACCCAAGTTGCTTATCAACGGGATACTGTCTCAACTGCACAAACAGGTGCAAATAAAGCGAACGTTGTTGCAACACATGCTTGTTTCAACGTAGAATTAGTGCGGCACGGGCAATGGTGGCTCGGCCGTCTCTTGAACAGGTGCGCAGTAGGTGGAGGTCACTTGCAAAAGTAAAGTTGAAGCCTACTGCCCAATTGCCATATTTCAGGGCTTGGGGCCCATTGTCAAAGCATGGGGCCCATTGGAGTTCTTGTGTTGACTTGCCACCATTCTTGGACAATAGCCAGCTCTTAGCCTGGCGGACTAGCGGCTTTCAATGGGGCACATAGCAACAGAAGATCTTGGACGGTCTTATCAAGGAGTAGGACGTTCAAAAAACTGATTGTCCAACCATGACAATTGGTCTAACAGAAAAACTTCGGCATTGGGAAAAATGCCGATCGAAGGCTTTGTTACAATAGAACATATATATATATATATCTGTAATACAATGCTGAGAGTAGGCCAGAATGGAACCAAGAAGAACAGCACTCTCCGACAATCACAGAACATGGACAACTTGCCCTACCCATATAACTTCACATGTGGAAGTGCATACACTCTGAATTTCAATTCAACCTCTGGACCTGACGCACCTGCGCTATATATCTGCGGAATGACATATGAAATGGAAAAAAAAAAAACCAATGCTGCTTCGAGGCCTAAAGTGACATCTATGAGTGGATGGATGTGTCTTGGGCTAGTTCTGACGGTAGCACTGCTGCAATGAGTATCCTCATAGGCTGGGTTGGGCTGCTCTTCTTGTCCATAGCTACCGGGGTAATGCTCTGGAGAAAGAAAACTTTTCTGCATGCCAATAAATTCTTAGATACTTACCCAAACAAAAAATTTAAGTGGAATATCTAGGGTTGCCGATGGGTGTAACACTGTGCTAAAGTAAGATATTCACGTTAGGATTGGCTCCTTTTCATGGCCTGTACAACTGGAGACTCTTACGCTTCAACGGCTAATCTATCTCACTCCGGCTCAAAATTAACAACTGTACTAGGCACAAATACGTTCAACAGATGCGTCTGATGGTTTCCAAGCAAATGAAGTACTGAATCAAATCGCCAACCACTTCCTTCATAAATGCTGTCTATTGTTGACTTTTGAAGGAAAATGCAATAAAAGAGCCCAAAGGGGTAATTATGAAAATGATTTACAGTTCGTGACAGTAAATCTACAAAAAAAATCTTATTAGATCGAAGGAATATCAAAAAAAAAAGAGATTTTTTACGTTCTATGCTGAAAGTAAGGCAACCAATATCCAGTTTACAATGTTGTAAAGATCTCAGTAACCACTTATACATTAAGT
Source organism: Hagleromyces aurorensis (assembly GCA_030705145.1). Taxonomy (NCBI): domain Eukaryota; kingdom Fungi; phylum Ascomycota; class Saccharomycetes; order Saccharomycetales; family Saccharomycetaceae; genus Hagleromyces; species Hagleromyces aurorensis. Next base: position 43,333 of record JANIWU010000016.1, on the reverse strand, counting down.
TGGTTCTGAAATCTTATCTCCTGAGCACTACAAAAATAATATCTAACTTTTAAATTATTTTCTGTAGTTTTCATTCAATATTTCATTGTCATCTGACTCAGTAATGAATTATATAGCACTATTTAATAAGTGTCTACTTCCTTTTCCTATTAATTTTTTTGTTGCTAAAATCGATTCAACAGAGAAGCCCAGATATGCTGCTCTTTACAACTTGCTTCAATTTTTTTTCCCTGCAAGGGCACTTCTGAAAAATTCACATCATTGTTGTATGATTCCCTTGAATTGTCCTTAGGAGCCAATGACCTAAATATTGCGATTTTCGATCTATATGCGACATATCATCCACATGCTTCCGACGAACATGGCTAAAATTTCGAATAAAATTCTCTCTAATCCACTCCATACCGGTCTTGAGTGGACTGCCTAGAGACAGTATGTTCAAATCTATATATATTTCCTTTGATTATAATACAATATATGATGACAAGGATCCAAAACATTTCAAAAGTGATAAAATTCATGCTATGAAGCGAACTTTATTTAGCTTTATTTGTCAATAATATATGGAAATAGCAATGTTGGTCTTTAGAGACTTCTGAATTCTACCACCAAAAAATTCCTGTAGTCAGAGTGAGTCAACAATGAATATCACAAAAACCTTAATCTGACATGCTTGGTGCTTCTTACTGCCAAATAAAAACCAATATCCGAACCTGCGACAAAAGCAGATACAAGCTCAATGCATTGAATTTGCTTAAAAAAGGAAACTGTCATATTTTGAAAACTAAATCCCAAGTAAACTCAGAGACACTACGAGATAGGAACAAAGATAAAATACTGTTAAATGGCAAGTGGGAAACCAAACAGAGTGGACCCAATCAGTTCAAGTATTGATATTTCCATTTCATTTTTTAACGACTCTATAATTCGAACTAGTCAAAATAAAGAAGGCAAACTCAACGCTTTTCATTCAAGAACAGCTACTAACCAAGTCTTATACTTGACGTTTTCTTGGGCTCGGCATTAATTTTGATAATAAAATATAATTAATATGGGCCCATTCACAACCAAGATTTCAAGATTATATGAAGGTTAGTTAAATTCATTAACTCTGAATCATACTGAAAACTATCCTCTACCGGTAGTGTATCTAGTATACGGAGGTAATAGACAGAACCCCAGGACAAATGAAGGCCAAAACGCTAGAGTATATACCTACATTAGCTGCCAAAGTATTCAAACCGCATTGAATTATATAGTTAAGAAAATGATCTGGCTAGCCTTTGAAAACAACTTTTAAAATTTTCATTCATCACAGATACTTACTTTGAAATAAATCATTAACACGCAATAGAGGCTTGCCAAACTTCAGTTGAATTTAGGATATAAACTACATTTTGTCCGTCACGCAGCGGCCAAACACCTCAAAATCACGTGGTAATACCAAATAAATATTAGCCGTATAGCTTCTAACATGTATGAAGAACGGCATATTATAATCACAGCGACACACGTTTCAGCATAAAGAACCCAGACAGAGACACAAACGGTCACACTAATGAATATGTTTGGATATGTAGTACGAAAAATTCGGACGGGTTATCCAACAACTCGGGTATGCGACCAGATAATTACGAGAAGGTTCATCCAGTCAGATTGGACTTCGAATAACAGGATACTCCTCGAGGCTACAAAATCACTACAACGGCTGAAAGATCAACAACATTCTGTAAAAAGACAGAATGGTGCACCATCTGGTACAATTAATATGAAAAAAAAGCAGTACAATGGTGCAAAGAGCCAAGGCAAAAAGCCAATGCGGCGAAAACCACGTATTATATGGGAGACAGGTACAGACCGAGCAAAAGAAGCTGCAAATACTTCTGTTGCTGCCATTTTGAAGATAAACCCTCAGGGAACAATTCGAGTGATAGACCCGATTTCAAACACATTGAAGGAGACGAATATTATGGAGTTTTCGAGTAGGATTGATTTAAATTCGCAAGGACTTAGTGTAGTAGACGTGGAACAGACAGATGACGCGACTTCCATTCCTCTTGTGAAGATAATAGACAGCAGGGCTGCTCTAAGAAAATTTTCAGAGGAGCTTGGGAAACGGAAGGAAAAGGAACTTCGAGAGCTGGGTGTGTTGCGGAGACGGATTCCTGAATCGGAAAAAAATGAGGACTCCATAAAACATATTAAAATATCCTGGAATATTAAAGAAGATGATCTATCGAGACAGAAGGCTTATGAAATTTTGCACCAATTGAAGAAAGGCTATAAAGTTTACCTCTATCTGCATGACAAGACGTTTAACGGGGCGAAGAACTGGATGGAGAAATTCGACAGCTCATCAGACATGAATGATAAACATGCAAAAAGACTTTCTGAGACTGAACTAGAGGTAAGGCAATCCTTATTCGACAAACTAATGTCAATAACAGGTGATCACTGCACACAACCAGTTGTAGAGGGTTCTCTCAATGACAAAATGTTGATAAAACTCTCACCAAAAAGCTCAAATGTAGAAGCCGTAGATAAAAAGTTTCTCAAAGAGCAACGAAAGAAAGAAAGGCAGGAGAAATTACAACAAAGAATCAACAGGAAGTTACAGAGAGCTTCAAACATTGGGGAATAATTTTATTTGGAACAACTGTTCTCTTCTAAATGTGACATGAAAACAACGAGATAGACCATGTAAATATAAAATAAATGAACATGTAGATATATAGGTATTCGAAAATTATGCAACCAGTACCTCCCCAACCATTTGTTTATTATAGAGGTCTCCATAGCTAGTCAATGGAGCTCCAACCACCAATTGGCCTTCTGGCCCAAACGAGAATGTACCTCCAAAATCTGAAATTCCATACTTCTCGCTCCTTGGGTTTAACAATTTTGAATGACGTAAAAAATCAACAGTCAGTGTGCGGACTTTAAATACATTGACAAGCCTGTTTATTTCAACCATCCCAACCTCCCAAATTGCCCCTCGACCACCAAAACACCGGGGCGATGATATTGTTAACCCACATTTCTTTGAGTTATATTTTAAAAAGTAGCCGAAATCCGCATTATGTGAACTGTTTTCCAAATCATCATAATGAACTCTGAAATAAAATTCCAGTGTGGTCTTTTCCTCCTTATAAATGAAAACATCGTTCGATAAATATTGTGATATCGCAACATATCCAACTCCTTTATATGTAAAGCTTTCGATGTGCTTACCAAACATTTTGTGTTTCCGTGATGGCACAATTTCTAAATCAATTGGTGCTCCATCATTGGGCAGCAAAATATTTTCCTCCATAATGTAATAGACGGGAAGACTTTCTGGTTGTAATTTATCTCTTTCATAGACGAATACTGCCCCTAAAGATTGACAAGTTATGTATAAAAACCCGCCTTTCTCGATCTTCGACGATACAACGGCTGATCCATAGTGCTGATAGGGTTTCATAAACGGTCCACCCTTCATCTCAATTGTGTGTAAATCGTTCATATTTATTGTGGTACTATTTTCGAAACCCAAATACGTTTCAAAATTCTTTACCGGAATTATGACAACTTTTCCTGTTTCCTCCTTTCCGTAGTTTGGGCTTAATAAAACTATGGAATTATCATTCCCATTTAATTGTACTATTCTAACTTCCGCATTACGCAAAAATTCCTTGTCCTCATCTTTGATTTCTAGTTTTTGATCAAAACTTCTGTAAAGTTCGATTGTGAGATCCTCTGAGTTGGTGGTTACAATATAACCCACGCGATCTATAGTCAGACTCTCGATGGCTTTTCCAAAAAATGTCGAAATTGGAGAATTCTTGCCTTCTGAAGTTGCAGATGTAGTTATATCTTCCCATGGAATCATTAAGATAGCACCGGGGCCACCTCTGAGTGGTGCTCCAACGGCTAAATAAAATTCCTTGTTGGGTCCAAAGTGTAGAATGGTAATGCTAGCTCCGAACATAGATAAATGCTCATTTAGGGAAAGAAAAATGTTCTCACCGTCTCTGACAATATCAAGTTTGGGTGCAGCTACTAGATTCCCTGAATTCACCGAGGGAAGGTTGCCACATAGTTTTAAACTGCTGTCGATGTCCCATTCTGAGTGATCATTTTCGAACAGGGCCATGAAACCCGGTACACAAGTCTGTAGTAAACCAAGCAAATTGAACTCACCACCTAGCCAATAATCTTGCATGAAGTGATCTGCTCTAGGGGAGACAACATTAGCAAGTGTCACAACTTTCTGCCTCCTTCTCAGAATCGTGTAGACTTCGCTAGAGAGTGCAGCGTAGCCTCTATTCACACAAAACTTTACATCTTGATAGTTGATTTCATCCTCTGAAAGCCCATTTTCGTATATCAGAGACATCACATCTCTACTCTTAGGCAATTTCCAAACATCCATATAGAAACTAGAACCCATTTCATGCTCATTTTTGAACACATTGTTAAGAATGAGAAAGTCGCCCATAACGTCTAAAAAGTTATGGGCCTTATCAGTATCTCCATCAAATTCCAATTCTGCAAGCACCTTTGACAATCCATGTGTTTTGTATTCATCCAACAACGAATGCCATGAAACATCGATGACCTGATGGTTTAGCACTCCTAACAGAAATGCCTGCAATTTCAAGGAATCTGGTGAATAACGTCTATTGGAGTCTTTGCCATATTTTTCATACCACAACCGAATTCCACTGGTTATGAAGGCCGGCCAGTGTGTATTTTCTGCAAACTCCTTCCATGTTTCATTAGGGCCACAAGAATAAAGAGAATCTGGAAAGAATGTTCCAGCTTTCACCCATGGAATATAATCTTTCAAAAGTGGAGGAGTTGTCCGTGCCAAATATGTAATATGAACACCAACACCTGCCCCCAGAGCTGCATCAAGAAGCAGCAGTGCTAGTACCAATAAGCATGAGTAGTAGTTAATCATAAGGGCACCTTTAACTCCTTTTGCTATCTTAGAGTCTAAATTTGAAGTTGATAATCAAATAAATGAAGATCCATTCTCAAATTTGGCATGCTCTTTCAATATCGGAATAATTTTGCTATGAATTCTATCTTGTTCTTGCTTTGTAGTTATCCCTTTACTGGCGCTAATCATTTTAAATAAAACATACTTTTTTACGCCCTTAAACATAAATGCATTCTTTATCGAAGAGCCTGTAGACAATTAAAGGCAATTGCAGAAGAATATTTTGGCAAGGTTATTCTAAGCATTGATGTCCACGAAGCTCAATAGTTCATGGTTGATATAATACATGATGGATATCTCCCACCATGGTGGCAGCGACTGTGCCTCTTTAGCTCTATAATCTCGCTAATTATATCGGTTACATCGATAACTTTACATTTATTCAATTACCGTAAACCATACGAACAGAGGCTAATTATTCGTATTTTGATAATGGTGCCGTTGTTTAGCATCACCTGCTATATGGCAACGGTGGATCCTAGCCTAACTCAAATATACATGGACCCGATAAGAGAAGTATATGAAGCCTTCGTCATTTACACATTTTTTTCGTTGTTGACTCTCATATTGGGCGGTGAACACAAGATAATCACAGAAACGAGTCTCAGTCATGAACCCATGTCGCAACCAATCCCTATTCTTGGCAATTTTTTTAAGAAGGTTGATCTTTCTGATCCGAAGGATTTCCTAAGCTTGAAGTTTGGAATATTGCAGTATGTATGGTTCAAACCGATTTACTGTTTGGGCAACCTTTTGGCTCTTAAATTTAATGCCTCAGACCTCTCTGTGCTCTTAACAATTTTTTACAATATATCTGTGACATGGTCTCTCTACGACTTGGCTTTATTTTGGAAGTGTCTGTATTCAGAACTTAAACAATATAATCCATGGAGTAAATTCCTATGTGTTAAGTTAATCATATTTGCATCCTACTGGCAGGGTATGATGATTGAAATTCTACATTTGTTTGGTCTCATCAAGCGCGAACAAGATATGGATGGCCGAGATATATCTGGGTATCTATACCAAAATGGTTTATTGTGCGTGGAAATGGTTGGATTCGCAATCCTACACCAATATGCATTCCAATGGAAAGTTTATTCCGAGTCACAGATACCACTCTGTGCTAGACTGAAGTTTTGGTATGCCATCAGAGACTGCTTTGGAGGAGGTGACCTTAAATGGGATTTCATTCACACTTGGATTGGACCAATGTACTACAACTACCAAAACTTTGACTTCAATGCAGATAATATGGCACTAGCAAACGTAAACTCCTATTCAAGGATGCGCCGTATCAATAATGGACTCCGATTTTCGAACAATGGTCAAGAACGGTACTGGGTACAGAATTACGGAAGCACTGGCGCGGCAGAAAACATTAGTCCAAACACAGAGTTGGAGAATATTGCCACCGGCTGGGATGACAGCTTATTTGCAGGTCAAAGTTACATTCCAGACGATCCAAACTACCCGGTTGTTTGGAATTACAACCAGTTGCATCGCTACAATGTCGACGTGACCCAAATCCGTCACCAAATTGTAAACAGAGAATTAAGTAATGCTTAAATAGAATATGCTTGTTTATCATTATATATCGCGGACAGTATAAACTTACATTCATACACCACATTACACATATTTACCTCCATTCAAATCTCATCTCATCAAACATGGCTTTCAAATCTCGACTTGCATGCGTTTTTTCAAACGCTTTGATACTGTTGTTCATCATTACATGACCAGGAGCAACTGACCTTAGAGCATGCTCTGAAAATGGAGTATGGTACATTCCACAGTATAAAGGAAAGAAAACCGAAAATTTAATCATGCCAAGTAAAACTTCAACGATAGGATCAAATTTGCTTAGTGTCTTTATCGTTTCTCTTCACGGAAGCAAAATTTACAAGAAATAGGTTAATCAGATCCATAGAACTCTGATTATAAAAATAAAATGCAGGTTAAAAATCAGCCAAAACACTGGGTGTGCAGCTCTTCATATAGGTGTAATTGAAAACAGCGGCCTTCCATTGGGTTATGCAGGGAGAAAGTGCAGTTAACACCGGGTGTCTATGATGCCAGATTTCACACACTGGCTTCATCTTCTTCCATCGATCAACCAAGTAATTCATAATTTGCCAATTAGGGTTGATCTACAGAGGATCGTTAATCATGCAGACGAAACTAGGAAATGCTTAGCACACTCGTAAGCTGTCCATGAGATTGCTGTAGCAGGCATATTAGAAATCACCCTTGGTTTCAATCCACGCCAGAAACCTTTCCACCCGTGCACTTTGAATATTGCCTTTGTTGCTTTTGTAAATGTATCGGCCTTCTTGAATATTTCCATCGAAACGGTCTCACTTCCGCGAACTTGTAGTACAGTTTTTATACAGTCCAACGGTGTTGTGATTGCCGCACAGGTTGCACCACTGATACCACCGCAAAGACAATGTATTAGTGGGTTGTAATCGTTGGATGGGTTGAACACCTTTATAGAAGATTCGTAGATCACGAAATTGAATGCCGTAAAGGGAATATTCATCGCAATTGTTGTGGGATAGGAGTAGTAAAACGCAGCCAATCCTTCATTTTTGTATATGCTTTTTGCAGTCTGAGCAAATGACGATTGTGTGTTCAATTGCATGCGCTGCTTCATTGTGTCGAAAGGGTTCATCAATGCATCCGCTGCTATCGTAGCTGCGGTACCACTCAGGGCCGTCTTGAGTGGCTGGTGCGTCAGGATGTCCTGCGCATCGATCAGATGTGCCTTGCAGAACTCGTACGTTGCAAAATAGACTGCGTGTGCTGGACCCGCTCCTAGTATCACTGACTGGACACCTTTCCATAAAGCCATCGACCCCTCCGCCGTGGATATACGGGATATCTGCTGCAACATGGCCATTGACGAGTTACCGGAGGCACTCTGTATTCGTGTTTTCAAAGCATCTATGGGGAACATCACAGAATGCTCCATTATACCCGCAAACGCTCCAGCTATCAGCTGTGCCGAGAGAGGAGCGTTGGATGGCAACGATTCGTAATCTATTTCATCTGCCATTGTGCTGCCTGTAATAGGGCCGTGTGTGTATGTGACTCAACTGCCGCAAGAAACAAGATCGCCGTGTTCCTGTCCGTGTTAGCAATGCCTGGAGACTGGTCTTTCCGAAATCCGATGACCACCTTGTCTGTTTGCGCTGTTCCTCGTTCTGGTGCGTTCTGCCTCGTTCACTTCGCACTCACGTTCTATTGCGTTTATATATATACAGGTAATATATAGCAACGGTTCTGTTTCAGCCAAAACGCAGTGGCTCTACTTTCGTTTGTTCGAATCGCCTTCGTCGTTGCTAAAACACAGCAGATCTAATGCAAAACTCTGGACTTGCCTGAAAGCTGTTTTCTTCCTTTGCTTGTTTTTTTTCTTTCCCAAAAGTTTGTTTGTCAACTCACCTTCCGTCTAGAATTTTTTACGATTTGGCTACAAGCGCAGGAACCATCACCTACGGACGGGGAGAATTAAAACACACTGGTGAAGAGTTGTGGTCAGAGGGGTTTCTTTTAAATAGATTTTTGCAAGACTGTCAAAAACTTAGCCCAAGCTTGACATCAGAGTACCATTTAGGTATCAAGATGCAATCCACCCCATTCGTTGCAACGTCATGTGAATAACCAAGTCATTCTTCCCAGGCGCGCAAGCTATTCAATACGCTGCCCTCTTTCTGTAACCCAGAAACGAAAATCCTTCTATTCTGGCAATAATGTACCTGTTGTTCCCCCAAGCCGTCCTGATTGTTTTCGGAACTCTATGTGTTCCTGCCTTTCTTTTCGGGGTTCTTCTGAAATTGGCCTTAGTTAGCGTGGTAATCCGAATATTTCCAGGCCCGCTCCAGGGTGTTCAAACGCTTTAAATGGTTTCTTTACACCTGCTTTTGCCGGGAATACAGCACACACGTGACCGCAGACCTGCGAAACCGGGCATCGCTGCTGGCCGCTGGCCGCGCAGACCGCGGGCGAGGGCGTGGCCTTGCGTGCGGCCACCTTCTCGAAGCCGGCGGTGTTCCTCCGCCACAACTCCTGGTGTTTGTCCCGCCTGGGGTCCCGCAGGGCCGAAAGCACCATAGTTACACCGTGTTCCGGACCTGTGTGACGCAGGGCACGCAGCAGGCCCGGGATGTAAGCGGCTGGGGGTCCTGCACCGCCTGTTCCAGCATCCTGCACCTCCGCGCGCTCAGACGCCGCCGACAGACGCAGGGGCTTACAACGACCGGTGCCATACGTACAATTGTGCATGGCCACTTGTTTGACGCATCTGTTTATATACACGGTTGCATGGGCACGAAATTTGCCCAGTTGCACTACCCTGTGGGATCCGGCCTGAGATTTCGTTACCCGCATGGATAATGTAGATATTCAGCCAGAATATCTCACGTGATGGTTTGATTGAAGATCACTTCATACGGCGTAGGCATAGACACAACGTCGAGAATAATTACTATATAAACCAGTATCTGAATAGACAATATTCAGATACTACTCCTCCTAAAAGAGGACAAGTTATAATTCACGTCTAAGACTTAACTTCACCCTTCGCGATAACGCTAGCTGATTTTACCGAATACCGGATAAAATCTACAATAAAAAAATCACGTGATAAACGGCTGACCTTGTTCTTGGTACATATGTAGGAGAACGATCTGGAGAGGCGCTGCCAGCTGCATTATTGCTCTATAGATGGCGCATTCCGATCAACGGCAGGCTCTCACTGCTCTGCAGATGGAGTGTTACAATTGCGGGCAGATTTCCCTCGCTCTGCGGGGGCAGGCGTGACGGGGCTTGAGAAAGGCGTAGTTGAATGCCCTGTGAAGTGTAAGCGTCGCAGGCTACAGGCAGGACATCAATTCGACGATAGAGAAGACATTCAGAACTTATATGTGGCCAGGAAGACTCTAGGGGCTCTCAGCAGTCCACGAGGGAAAGAGTGGACCTGATAGGTACTTTTACACGAGTTTCAGTTTCCCGGTGCTGCAGGGCCCCAAGGCGCCGCCGCATGGACCCTGCGGAGCCCACACTACAGCTTCTACAAAACTGGAGAGGGAGGGTGCAGGCGACGTCGGAAAAGGTTCATCAGCATTGGCCTGAACGACAGCATTGTGAAATCTAGCTTGGTGCCTGGCCAGGGTTTCGATCTACGCCTGTGACGGGCCGCCCTGATCGCGGACATTGGCTCCGGAGACCCCGGAGCATCGGCGCTGGCTGGCATGCGTTCAGAACTGCAATGGGCCCTGCTCAAGCGCCAAAACCTCCGGATCGTCACGAGAGGTCGATGCGCAGAAGAACGGCACGAGGTTACTGCTCCTGTGCATGCCCGTGCGGCCAATAAAGAGCGCGCCGGGTGGCCCTATCAGATCTCTGCGTAGAGAGTGATGCGCAGTGGAAATCGCCTGTCGGCAGCACTTCCCACAAGGGACGAGCCCGCGAGTTAGCCGGTATCGCGTGAGGCAGACCCTTTGCCCTAGGCTTGCCGGTCCTAACCGAACCTCTTTGCATCGCAGCAGCGTGCGGGAACCAAACAGAACGATGGGGTCCAGCTCCTGCTGGGAACCACGGTTGGCAAAGGGGGCCAGTAGCATTTTTAAAAGCGCTGTCGAGGCGATCAGCGCGTGCCAGAGGGCCTCCACTCCGGTGCCTGAGCCTGAATTCCAGGAATTCTGACGTCAGGCTCAGGCACCTGCTCTTCACCGACGAGCAAGCCGCGCAAGACACCGATTAATCAACACCGGAGAAGTAACATAACGGTCCTAGGACGGTGCAAACGAAGTCTTGGGCATCGACTACATTCCTACCCACTGCTGTTGAACATTTCAAAGCCCGAACGTCTGCGATGCCCTTCCGAAGGCTCTTCTTGCCAAGACTGGGCTCATCGCAGGAGCCGATGCAGACCGGGTAACTCAGCGACTGAGATTCCGCCGTGTCTTTTCCGCCTGCGCTGTGGCGCCCTGCCTAATTTGTTCCGAACGGAGGTCATGCACGCACTGATAAGCGACGGAACCGGCTACAAGAATTCCACCCATCTCGCCAAGATATAAAAAGACAGGACGAGCAGTACCAGAAAAGCTCCAAAGACGGTATCTCAGAATGCTCCCTACTTGATAAATCAACAAGAAAGATGATCAGTACATCCGTTAAATTCAGTGTCTCCAAGATCGGTTCCAGCGTCGCTTCGGCTGTAAGACAGAGCGCAGCCAGTAACGGACGCGCGATCGCATCGAAGACCTCTGGTAATTCTTTTGCAAGTTTCAAGGAATACAGGGAAAACGCCAAGACCTATGGCCCTCTGAGCGCTTCATTGGCTACGAGAAGGCACTTGGCAAACACCCCAAGCATGAAATAACGGGAATACTGGCGTCACAACGGGTGTGACGCCCACCCGATGGGACTCGGCTCACGGGCGCAGCCGGGACAAGACAATTTTTCGACCAAAATATAGTTTGGCAACTATTCTTTATAGATATGTAATGAAATAATGACTCTATCATACGCTCATCAAATTGAACATCCTGAACACCACTGGTGCGATGGCAACGACGGTGAAAGGAATACCAGCGTAGATGATGAACCGCGCATATATGTCAATGCGTGGCTCACCAATGTACAACGAACACTCCACATGGTCATCATGCGTGTGACGCAGCTTGCTCTTCTCTCCTCTGTCGTCGTACATCTTCAAAACCTTGGTTAAAAATGTGTAAACTATGGGCTTTGCCAAGACGTATTTCCATAGCACAATGCATGGAACACCCACTATCAGCCTGTATATGATGCCACGTACGCCTTGAAATTCCATACCGCCCCCAATTGGGACCCCAATGAGCTGCAAGAACCAGTCACTGCACTCTAAGCCACTGACAACCCCAATGAACGCTACACTGTCTTCGAAACATGGGCAGTCGTCCACGGGCCTGACGTGGTTGAAAAGGATGCCAAGGCCCCATGCTGCGCTCAGTATTGGATACCACCAGTACTGAGAACTTTGTAGATCTCTAAACCAATATTTTGCTGCCATTCTGACCGCAAAACAAATAACTCCTATTATCGAACCGCTCACTATGTCGAGCATCCCATGCATCCCGCAGTATATTCTGCCAACGACCAAAGTCAGATAATACCCAACAGCCACTGCACTAAGCGCTAGCTTGGCAGACGTCCCCAACGACGAGCACCAGATTCGTACCATGAAAAGCAGACTGACACCTGCTGCATTTGCTGAGTGTGAGCTGGGTGCACCATACTCCTTTGATGTATAACTGCTCATCGTTATTCTCTCCAGTGGAGGAGCCCTGGGGCGTGGTAGACACCAGTAGTCTTTCAAATACCCACTCACGTATATCGAGTACCCCAAAATGTAGACCATGTCGCGCACCAACTCGAACTGGCCCATCCAAGAGGGCAGAGGAAGAACCAGGACGTAGAACGTGTGCGAGCCCATGACCGACGTGTATGCAAAGTAGATGTCCCTCAATGGTGTTCTGTGCTTCCGTTGGAAATTGTAGAGTCCCTTGGACTGATTGTCTGTGTACCTCTTCAGGTACTGTCTCATGCTGAACCGCAGCGTCGACATCCTCTCTTTGAACCGATCGTCCGGATGGTTTCCCGGGTCTGCCAGGAGATGCTTCCCCTGGAGCTCGTTGGGAGTCGTCGACACTGTTGGTCCCGTGTTTGTCATTATCTCTGTTTGCATGGTTTCGGTTGTATTGCTTAGCTGTTGAGATGGTTTAAAATTTCTTCCGTGTGTTTCTTGTATTTAGTTTATACGGTGATTGACATATGGCATCTCACGGGTTGCCGTTCACTTCCCCAGACAAAACAATGCGACGTTGCAAAGAGAACAAGAGAATTCGTAACTTTATATATAGAGAGACTCGCCTCCAGCTATCTTTTCCTATGACGAATCCTCTACTGCTGCCACTCACACTCTCTAGGTGTGATTGCCCATCGCCATGGCCCTCGCTGAAACAAGAACAGAAAACGAAACTAAAAATCGTAGCAAGATACAGCCAGGGAAAAGCATCAGGAATGGTACTTATGATAAAAGAAAAATGACACCACATTGTAAAAACAAATGGTTGTGAGGGCTGAAAAGCAAAATGCTGCTGAGAACGCTCTGAGGGCTCTAAGGAGCTCTGGAGAGGCTTTCTTGGACATTGCTTTGGTATGGACTTTTCAGTCCCAGCGACTACTCCATATCTGTACGGGAGTAATTACGCGAAACGGAGCGCATGTCGCACAGTGCCTAATATAGCTATTTTGCTTGTGCTCGGCTGTGGACCGGAAGCAAATGGAGGAAGTCGTGACTGCAGAGCATGATTGGCAATATTTTTTTTTAGCTTCGCGTCTGCATTGGTGGTCGTTCTCTCAGACGGCCTGGTGTTTCCTCTAGGCCAATCCGAAACACGACTTTCCGGTACCATTCAACCCCCACGGGATGCAACGCACAGGGCCCGAAGCGTACTTCGCGTTAGAAAAAGGAGTACTTCCTACTGCTGGCATAGGGTGTATATCCTTTCAGGTGGCCAACGATGGCTTCTGCACGGTCTGGAATCGATGCCTGCCGTGGAATCGCGGAACGTGCATCCGGAAGCTTGCTGCCTCCCAGATTCGAACCTAGGTACATGAACCCTTGTCGGCACTTGTAAATCTTCTGCTCCCCTTCGTGACGGAAATGGCCGGTGGCCTCGGCCGTAGTATTAAGGTTCTTGCATCGTCTCATGGCCAACTGCCGCATGGAGTTTTTTGCACTGGTAAAGGAACGTGGCCGTATATACTGATCCGTTCGAGAGGCCCTGCTCTGCTTTGGGCCTCGGCTGTTGAACGGGCCATCACACTGTCGCGAAACACGGGCGCTGGATCGTAGGATGTCCGGACGGGAAATACAAAATAGAGAGTGCATAGTGATGAAGCAGCCTGGGCAAAACATGCAACTCGCGAGAGGTTGCAAGGCATATAGTCCCGGAGCCAGCGGAGTTTTAGAAAAGGACTTCAGCACAGGAGAAGCCGAGAGCAAGAGAGTTGGACCAACGACACTCTCGTTGCAAGAAGATTAACTGTTTGCATCCGTGCTGCCAAGACCTTTCGAACAGTCCGTCAAACAAGACCCCGACTGCAACGACCAGACCAGCAAGAGTCTTCCAACACGGACATATACACGCGTCGCATGCAGGACAGAGACTCCCCAGTCAACTTGTTGACGGTGCCAGGGACGCAAAGTATTAGCACTACCTTGAGCTTGACGCGCGCCGAGACAGGCATCAGCATGCCGGACGACGGATCGTCGACGACACTGGACGAGAAGAGCATCCAAAGACTGCCTACAGCGTTTGCAAGGACCCTATCATCGATCCCCAGCTATGAACAGGCGAAAAGAACGAACAAAATGGCTGACTGCCACATGAAAGTAGTGGTGGTGGGCGACGGTGCGGTCGGCAAGACCTGTCTGCTGATATCGTACGTCCAGAGACAGTTTCCAACGGAATACGTACCCACAGTATTTGAGAATTACGTCACCAAGATCGAGGGACCCAAGAAGAAGGTGATCGAGCTTGCTCTATGGGACACTGCTGGCCAGGAAGAGTACAATAGACTCCGTCCTTTATCATACTCCGAAGTAGACATGCTCATGGTGTGCTATGCTGTCGATAGCAAGACGTCGCTTCGAAACGTGGAAGATCTTTGGTATCCAGAAGTAAGGCACTTCTGCCCTGATTCACCCATTATGCTGGTAGGTCTAAAGTCAGATTTGTATGCTAAGGATGACATCGACAGCCTGGTTGATCCAAAGGTTGCCGAGAACGTCGCCAGAAAGATCGGCGCGTTTATGCATATCCAATGCTCATCAAAACTAAGAGACAACGTAGACAACGTCTTCAGCGAAGCCATGGCGCATGCGTTGTCCGACTCTCTTCATGACACCAAAGACATGCCAAATATATTGAAGAATCCTTTCAAACGGAAGAGCATGTCGAAGCTAGAACCTATAACAGATCAGGACCTAAAACAGAGTAAAAAGAAGGGTGCAAAGAAATCTAGATGTAAAATATTGTAGAAGGGTGTGTTTTATCATTACTACTCTTTTTCGGTGAGGGAAGGCACTAAGTACCGTATCCAATGGAAGGCCTAGCCAGATATTGGCGTTCGATACTAATTCAACTTTAGGTGGAAGGCACTTTGTGTGCACAACAATCATGGTTTATGTAATAATACTGCGAGAGTATCAATCTCATCTTATCGGGCAGCAGTCACAAGGAGTATAGGTGAGAGATTTTTGTAACTGCTTACTTTACGAAATAGAAAATTAATGCTTAATACCAAAGAATTAATGAATTCAATCGCCAACAGCTCATAATAATATTTTAGAAACATATAATAATACAACATAGTTTAATTTTAATCACTAATGCTAGTCATTTTCAGTGAATAGTGAGTGGGTAAGAGTTTCTAATGTATCGTGGTCAACGACACTCTTCAAAAATTTTCATATTCTTGCATACTTTGTACGGCCGAGAGCGATGAGCTGAGAACTAATAACAGATGATATCAATAGAATACATGCGAACCAACAGCTCTTATCCACTTATTGCAATTTAATAAGCTATCATTTGTATGTTCTGTAAGAGAACAGTGAATAACTTATTAAAAAAACATTTTCTTGTTAAGGCGGTTCCAAGAAGATCACTGTCATTTGTTCCAACCATACTAGGCGCGCCAATAATGACAGACATCATGCTGGCCAATACAGATACTTCGAAAAGGACACTTGTGACCAACGGCAAACCCACAATTAAGAGGGCAAAAAAAGTTAAACTGAGAAAATATAAAGCTAAAAAGGTCGATCCAACATCTCCTTTGGGTGTTTTAGAGTTTGAGATAGATGAACTCCTCTCCGAGCAGAAATTGACCAGAGATGATGTCCGTAATGATGTTTCAGCAATTCTGAATGATAGTTCCAAAACTGACGGTCCAATAGTGACCAAATACCATCGCGAAGTGGACAATGTCAAGGTTTTAAAGATAGGTGCCAATGGGGACGGGCTCGCTCTAATCCAACATCCAATAGAAGAAAACAAAAAGCAAGTTGTTTTGATACCATTCGCATTACCAGGCGACACTGTTAAAATCAAAGTCTTCAAAACACATCCTCATTATGCAGAGAGCGACCTGCTTGACGTGACAATTAAATCTGAAATACGGCGCGATGATCTTATCAAATGTAAGTATTTTGGCAAATGCTCAGGTTGCCAGTTTCAATTTTTGACATACGAAGAGCAATTGAATTTAAAGAGGTTGACGATCGCCAATGCTTACAAATTTTTTGCGCCTTTATTACAACAAGAAGGGCTTCTTCCAACCATCGACAATACTATTGGTTCTCCCATCCAATATGGCTACAGAACGAAGCTAACTCCACATTTCGACGTGCCTAGAAAAGTAAAAGAATTGGATTATCGTCCTCCCCTAGGATTTGGCCATAAAGGTCGCCCCAAATGGAGACAGAATACTTTAGATGCTGGCGGAAATGCTAGCATTTTAGATATCGAAGAATGCATCATCGGTACGGAAGTCATAAACAAAGGTATGAGAAATGAAAGAGCGAGATTTGAGAATGATTTCAAGAAGTACAAAAAGGGAGCAACAATTTTGCTGAGAGAGAATACTACAGTTTTAGATCCGTCAAAAGATACATTGTCACAGCTAACAGATACAGCATCTTGTCCTCCTGGAAGTGACGAAATAACATTTGTACAAGAAACAAATAGTGCATCCAACGCTAAACTTGCCAAAACGTGCGTAACAAATACTAGACAGATTGTACGCGAATATGTCGATGGCTACACATTCGAGTTCAGTGCAGG
This sequence comes from Hagleromyces aurorensis, assembly GCA_030705145.1. Classification (NCBI taxonomy): domain Eukaryota; kingdom Fungi; phylum Ascomycota; class Saccharomycetes; order Saccharomycetales; family Saccharomycetaceae; genus Hagleromyces; species Hagleromyces aurorensis. Next base: position 26,440 of record JANIWU010000016.1, on the reverse strand, counting down.
CGAGTTCTTCCAGAACAACAATTCCATCTTACCTAACATTACGGAGTATGTTAGAAAGAACCTGCTGTTGGAAGGGGCAAAAGAGGGTGCCCCTCGTTACCTTGTCGATGCTTACTGTGGTTCTGGATTGTTTAGCATCTGCAGTTCCAAAGGTGTAGACAAAGTCATTGGTGTTGAAATTTCTGCTGATAGTGTCTCTTTTGCAGAACGTAATGCAAAAGCGAATGGTATTGAGAATTGTAGGTTCATCGTCGGCAAGGCTGAAAAACTGTTCGAGTCCATTGACGTTCCAAACGAGCAGACGTCTGTGATACTCGACCCACCAAGAAAAGGCTGCGACGAGCCATTTTTGGAGCAGCTTGCATCCTACTATCCAGCAAAGATAGTCTATATCTCGTGCAACGTTCATTCACAGGCAAGAGACGTCCAGTACTTCCTGAAAAATACGGAGAAAGGGAAAGATTACAAGGTGGAAAGTCTAAGAGGCTTTGATTTCTTCCCCCAAACACACCATGTGGAGAGTGTTTGTGTTTTATCCAGATCGCTCTGATATTTATTATATATAGACATTATTTATTCGCATTAAGCCAGGCATACGGTTATGCCAACAGCCTACGAAGCGGCACTCACTAAGAAATCCACAACAGCGCGCAAAGCAGACAGTTTCGCAAATTAATGAGGACTTCATAAACCCATACATTCTTAAACACCCGTACATCTTGTAGATTGAAAATACTAAAATAACAAAATGAATTATGTTTAATCTTTTTTTAAAATGCCCGGCGCAGGAACGTGATTGAAGACTTTGAATTCAAGAATCTTCACGTGATTTGATGATACCGACGCAAATCGGCTCGTGAAACTTGGAACGATCGCCAATATTCCCATGCTAGAGTTCCCATAAGCTGAAGCATAGCTACAGATAAGGCATAATTAGGCTTGTAAGTGTTCGATTTAACGGAATCAAGTAGCACATATAAACCAAAGATGGAAAACGACAAGGGTCAATTAGTATGTTTGAAGATATGAGAAATGCGGAAGAGAGATGAAGACAGATTCCATTTGATTAAAAGCAGTCATCCTACGATGAGGCCAATAGACAGAGGTGCCAGATAATACCGAAGAGACAGACAACAGCATCCTGTGGTATTCTCTTTTTGCAGAACAAATGTTGTGTTGGAATATGTACTAACAGTGTGATAACCAGGTCGAACTTTACGTTCCAAGAAAGTGTTCTGCTAGCAACAGAATTATCAAGGCCAAGGACCACGCCTCCGTCCAAATCAACATCGCTAAGGTGGATGAGGAAGGCCGTGCCATCCCAGGTGAATACATCACCTACGCTTTGTCTGGTTACGTCAGAGCTAGAGGTGAAGGTGACGACTCTTTGAACCGTTTGGCTCAAAACGACGGTTTGTTGAAGAACGTCTGGTCCTACTCCCGTTAAGAAAATTGGTAGAGTTATGAAGTTGTGCATTTTCAACCAGATAATTTTATAATATATAGGTACCATTTTCTAACAATATCATAATAAGTTCAAAGACTTCTGTTCTAGTGTCTGCTGAGATATAGCGGTGAGAGCAAGAGTGGCATGTATGCATGGCAGCCGTAGATATACACCAGAGTGCTATCCAATGCTTTTCTGATGAATATATATTGGCGAAGGGGCTGCGGCGAGAATCGATTCTGCCTCCGGGACAAGCATCACCAGTTCCGAAGGGACGTGAATTTCATTAAAATCACTCTACTAAAACCGAGGCTGGCGCATGTGAAGATGCGTCTACACAGAACAACGGAACTCTTCTCCCCGTACTAGGAAGTATGGCAAACATTTAGTACGCAGGACGGTCAAATGTAGTGTACAAACACCATAGAAATGTACCCAGCTCGTAGTTAAACCGGCCTTGGAATGCGTCCTTCCAGAACGTGTCTGACATTTTCTTAGTAAATGCGTCTCCGTAGCATGAGGAGTACATGATGCACGTGATTTTGCTGGTTTGGTTTGTTTATGTTTTCATGAGAGGGTCGTAAGATACAAACACCATTCCACAATGGTTACAAGAAGCTCTTAGACAGTTTAGTATCTGGACTTTTATAAATATAACAAGCATAGCCGTTATTGTTTCTTAATATAACTGGCAAAGAAAGAACTCTCGAGCGTGCATTACCACAGTGAGAGCTACCCAGAGGATTTACGCCAATCCGCCAATAGCAAGTTGAATCTGAGTGCAGTTATAACACCCACGACCGAGAATATCCAGCGAAAACTGCGTTTCCACTAAAAGTGAGAAATACATAAATTATTAGGAGGCAGGATCTCCAAACTAGACGAACACTGTTGCTGAAATAAGCTACCACGAATTATGAAACGCCTAGCCATAGCAACACTTTTATATTCCTCCGATTATCTGCCCGGGGTGTTTACGCTTGGCCATCAGCTGAAAAAACTGCTCAAAAGCGTCAAACTAGACTCCAAGGTAAAGGTATGTCTCGTGGTGGACAGAGAGCTGTTTGCTTCGGAGCTTTCAGAGCTCTCAAAGACTCTCTTGCGTCTGCTATACCAGGACATCATTCAGATCGACCCGCTTGATCACATTGACGAATCCATCAAGAGCAACGCCAACAACCTCAAACTGCTCAAGAGACCAGAACTGGCATACACACTGATCAAGGCCCGCCTGTGGGAGTTAGTTCAGTACGACCAAGTGCTGTATCTAGACGGTGATACTCTGCCGCTGGAGAACGGCTTCTTCCATCTTTTTGACATGATGGCGGAACAGACAAGCAAGCAGTTAGCTGGTGCTCCCGACATTGGCTGGCCCGACATGTTCAACAGTGGTGTTCTGATGCTTGTCCCGGACCGGGAGCTTGCCTCGAAGCTGCAGAGCTACATCATAGACACCGTTTCCATCGACGGCGCAGACCAGGGTATTTTGAACCAGTTTTTCAATCCAGTATGCGAAAGAGAGGAGCAGGATCAAACCAGAGAGTGGATACGGTTGCCTTTTATCTACAACGTTACGATGCCAAACTACGGCTACGAGGCGTCGCCAGCTTTAAAACATTTTGCGTCCCTAGTAAAACTAGTGCATTTTATTGGAGAGAAGAAACCCTGGAAAGGTTGGGCCGCCAATGCAAACGATTGTGATGGTTATTTCTCAAGGTGGAATCAAGTTTACCAGGACTTCCAGTCACAATATGGCCTTGTGGAGATGTTTGACAAGCTCCAAATCAGTGAGACACCAGTTTTCCCTGCATCTACCGTAGAGTCCTGCTCTGAAGAGAGAGAAAAGGCAACAGAGACACAACGCATAGAACAACTAGCAAAAGAACTTCTGCCAGAGACAAGCGACCGTGAACATACATCTCAATCAGCTGTTGTTGAACAACCGCAGGTGTCAGAAGGCGAGCCTGAAGTTCAGGCATGGCATGAAATAGAGGAACAAATCCAAAAAGATGTTCCTGAGCGTGTTTTCAAGCAATCCTCTGAGACTTTAGCAAAGACTAAGGTGCCCGGGGTTCCAGACAGGGAGAGCAAGCCAGAAAGATCGTTTGGCGCTATGCCTGCCGTCCTTCAACCCAAATACGATGTCACAGCTGCCCATGAAACTGCCGAGCGCGAATTTCCTGAAGAGGACGATAAGTTCTATACACCTAGTTTCAACAACATTGCGCAGTATATGAAGGCATCGTGGGTCAATAAGGTTGAACCTGAGCCCCAGGATATTGACATCGAGGAAGTAGACGAGAAAGACAATTTGTACGCTGAAAATCACGAAGAAGAGATTGAAAATGACCCGACCGTCTCACCTGGAGTTCCCACCTTCGTCTTCGACTGGGAGGTAAAGCGCAATCTGGACGAGGTTGAAAGGTACTTCCCAGAGAGCGACTAAACCAGTGAAGTTTGTGGCTAACTAAGTTCTCTGAGACGTCGTGTATTGTAAGTAATCAACGCCTTTGAACTTAAATATTCTGCTGGAATAACAGAATTAATAGCATATTAGTTATTTTATATTGATATTTGAAGTATGACCAATTGCTGGAACGCTTTCATTCATCTTTTAAGGTAGATGGGCGCTTCAGAGGGCAATACGCATCATCTCATACGTGAAATATAGAATGGCCTACCACCGTGCCAAATGACTGAAAATTTTTTAAATTTGGCATACTGATGTTTCTAGTCCTTTCAGTTGGAGGAGATGCCTGCGTTTAAATGTTACCTAGAACACAATTAAGATCTGGCTTTAAGTTGAACTTGCAACTCAGGAGTCAGAAACAGAGAAACAGACCAGTTCTACAGATATTGAAAGAAACAAATACATATCCAAGAACAACTGCCCAATATGTCTGAAGGTATTACCGAGATCGAAGAGAGTCAAATCCAAACCAACTATGACAAGGTTGTCTACAGTTTTGATGACATGAACTTGAAGAACGAGTTGTTGAGAGGTGTCTTCGGTTACGGTTTCGAAGACCCATCTGCTATTCAACAACGTGCCATCCTTCCAATCATCGAAGGTCACGATGTTCTTGCTCAGGCTCAATCTGGTACCGGTAAGACTGGTACCTTCTCCATCGCTGCTTTGCAGAGAATTGACAGCAGCATCAAATCCCCACAGGCTTTGATTTTGGCCCCAACCAGAGAATTGGCTTTGCAAATCCAAAAGGTCGTTATCGCTCTAGCTTTCCACATGGACCTAAAGGTCCACGCTTGTATTGGTGGTACTTCCTTCACCGAGGATGCTGAGGGTTTGAGAGATGCTCAAGTCGTCGTCGGTACCCCAGGTCGTGTTTTCGACAACATCCAAAGACGTAGATTCAAGACCGACAACATCAAGATGTTCATCTTGGATGAAGCCGATGAAATGTTGTCCTCTGGTTTCAAGGAGCAAATTTACCAAATTTTCACCTTGTTGCCACCAACCACCCAAGTTGTTCTTTTGTCTGCTACCATGCCAAACGATGTCTTGGAGGTTACCACTAAGTTCATGAGAAACCCAGTCAGAATCTTGGTCAAGAAGGACGAATTGACTTTGGAAGGTATCCAACAATTCTACATTAACGTTGAAGAGGAGGACTACAAGTACGACTGTTTGACAGATTTGTACGACTCTATCTCAGTTACCCAAGCTGTCATCTTCTGCAACACCAGAAGAAAGGTCGAAGAATTGACTCAAAAGTTGAAGGCCGACAACTTCACCGTCTCCTCCATCTACTCTGATCTGCCACAACAAGAAAGAGATGTCATCATGAAGGAGTTCAGAAGTGGTTCTTCCAGAATCTTGATCTCCACCGATTTGTTGGCCAGAGGTATTGATGTCCAACAAGTTTCTTTGGTTATCAACTACGATTTGCCAAACAACAAGGAAAACTATATTCACAGAATTGGTAGAGGTGGTCGTTTCGGTAGAAAGGGTGTTGCTATCAACTTTGTTACCAATGAAGATGTTGGCGCTATGAGAGAGTTGGAGAAGTTCTACTCTACCCAAATTGAGGAGTTGCCAGCTAACATTGCCGAACTATTTACTTAAAGGAGTTCTATATAGACTGATAGAACAGGTTTAGTGTAATTTTTATTTTCTTTAAATTGCCGATATTTTAATTGAACATACTCGTACCTTCAAATTTGCCTTGCCTTGTATACTTAATTAAGCTGTTTTCTAAAGAGCACAATTTTTGAAAAATGCGATGAGCTCGGAACTGGAGACGACAATATACAAAACTTCGATCGGGAAGGCACAACACAACAAGGGCCTATCAAGGGTTATTCAAAGCCAAATAATACCATTATGAAACTTGACGCTATCCAAGAAGAACTGACCGAGAAGGCCATTGACTCACTGATTCTGCATTGCCAGACTGATGAAAATTTGAAAGACGATGTGAACATACAACTAATCATCAACACATCAAACAAAATGATGTCAAGAGACGACAGGATACCCAGAGTGATTCCATTATCTAGCTGTTGTTTGAAAGATTACAGAGATACAAGAATATTGCTTGTCACCAAGGGTTCCACTGCAGAGATTCGGAGACTCTTGAAGGCTGAAGAGTCAACGGAGGATCTCTTCAAAAATATCATGAGTCTGAAAAATCTAAAGTCCACTTATAAGGGATCTAAATTGAATGAATTATACAAAGAGTTTGATGTGATTGTTGCCGACTTCAGGATATGCAAGCAGTTGAGGGCTGTTCTGGGAGAAAAATTCTACCGCGGCAATCGGAGAGTCCCATATGTTTTGCAAATGTACAGATATCGCAAAAATGCAATGAAAACTGGCGAACAGGTGGAGTGTGAGCCCAAATATGTTAAGGCACAAGTAAAATCAATCTGTAAAAACAGTTTTTACATTCCCAACAATGACAACTGTCTCAGCGTAAAGATTGGTGAGGTTGGCAAGCATACCGCCAAAGAGATGTATCAGAATATCATGGATGTCATAAAGTTTTTGACAGATCCTAAGGAGATGCCACAGGGTGGTGTAATTAAAGGTGGCATTAGTTCGTTATTTGTGAAGACCAGTAATAGCGCTAGTCTGGAAATATATAGAGAAACACGTGAGGAGAAGACGCTTCTCGATATAGAGGACGTCAAACTTTAGACGATCGGTAGCATACAGACAAAAATTAATATCATCTAAATATTGAAAGAGGACAAATTTTGAGTTATCACGCTAATTAAGTTTGTCTTGGCGCAACGTAGTATGAGTTTATGCGTTTTACACCCATACAGTGCATTGTAACTTATGGCAATCCTACCTTACATTTTCAAGCCCTAACGTAGGGTTTTCACTTCCGGTGGTGTTTTACGTCTTAGCAAGGCACCTTCTGAAGTATTATGCAAAAACCTGTGAAAATAGTCATCGACATTCGAGGACGGCATCGGAAACCGTCAAGGTGTATATAGATTATTGGAGCGCTGATTTGACCACGAACCAAGACTTGCTGGTATGTATCGGTGTTTTTCAGTCAACGTATTTTGTGATATGTTGGATGAGGACTTCGGGCTAGACTAGGGCTGAGAATATACTTTAACCATTTTTATCTGCCCAGTGTCACCATTAGAGACTATCAAGAGAAAAACTGTCGATCAACATAGCCACTACATCAGTTTACGTTCATTGTTATTTATCTGGACCAACACCCCATACGTTGAATTTAGAAAGGACAATCACTACACAAACAAGCGAACTACGTGCTTGAGATATGAAGGCTCTTTATTATGCAGTTGTATGCATCCTCTGCGTTTTGTCACTGTCCTGGATAAATACTGTGTTATCCGTTCTGCTACAGCTATTAAGATGTCGAAGATATGAACTGAATCTTTTCAAGAGATCTCTTGCAGTAATAAACCAGTATAATGCTACCAGAAGGCGAGATATGCGACTGCCGCTAAAGCTATCCACCAATACTTACATGAACAACTTCTCCACACTTGAAAAAAATTCAAGAGATTACAAGAAAGAGAATGCGACATTGCTAATGCTTGTACGAAACTGGGAATTGGAAGGAGCTCTTGCATCGATGCGCTCTTTAGAAGATCGTTTCAACAGAAACTACCATTACGATTGGGTGTTTCTCAATGACGTACCTTTCACAGATGCGTTCATGGAAGCAACCACAGCAATGGCAAGTGGATCAACCAAATATGCCTTAGTAAAACCAGAGGATTGGAACAGGCCTGATTGGATTGACGAAGCTGAATTTGAAAAAGCGCTTAATCTCATGGAAGCCAAAAAAGTGTTATACGGAGGGTCCAAATCATATAGGAATATGTGCAGGTTTAACTCCGGATTCTTCTTCAAGCAGCCCATTTTGGATGACTACGACTATTATTTCCGAGTTGAACCAGATGTCGAATATTTCTGTGATTTCCCATATGACCCATTCAAAATCATGCGAAAGCAAAACAAAAAGTATGGGTTCGTCATTAGCATGTATGAATATGAGGACACCATCCCATCACTTTGGGATACCGTGGAAGAATATCTTGATACTATCGGAAGAGATGACGTAAATATGGAAACGAATTCCCATAAGTTTTTGACCGATGCCGGTCTTATTGGGAAGCTCAATCCGATAATCGATTCGAATAGTGATTATAATTTATGCCACTTCTGGTCCAATTTTGAAATCGGGGATTTAAACTTTTTCAGAAGTGAAAGGTATCAAAGATATTTCGACTTCTTGGATTCTAGGGGAGGTTTCTATTATGAACGATGGGGAGATGCACCAGTACATAGCATTGGTGCTTCATTACTTTTGGACAGAGATGAAATTATTCATTTCGATGAGCTTGGATATACGCACGTTCCATTCTCTACTTGTCCTATTTCATACTACCTGAGATTACAACAAAGGTGCATGTGCGATCCGCACGCTGAAAAAAATATCGACATAATGCCAAACAGCTGCCTGATGAGATGGTGGAAAAATGGCAGCGGTAAAAGATTCGTCAAATACACAGAGTAAACTCTGACGGCACGCACGGTACCTGCTTGTTTTATAGATTTTAATGCATAACGAATAATGGGTGTAACATATCTGAGGATAATAGCACCCAAACTAGCTTTAATTATCATTGATAAATGTAATAATGATGTACATAAACAACAGCCTTAGTTTCTTAAGAGCAATACTAATACAGAGTTTCCAAATTTGCCAGTTCTTTCAATATTCTCTCTAGTTCTTCGTCGGATATCTTATTGGTCAAACTTGGAATCAATGTTTTGGCTTCATCAGCGGTGTCACAAGCAAGCGATCCCAGTTGTGCTATTTCAAATGGATGCAACCCTGTGCTCTTAAGTAATTGTATCACTGCCCCTACTGTTTCCTGGTCTCTGAACCTTGAAAAGTTGGTCAGATACTCCAGAGTGTTTTTCAAATCTTTGTTTGTTCCTCCTGTTGTCTGCTCCAGCAGTATATCCAAGGATTCTAGTTCTTTTTCCCTGGTTTCAGTATGCAGGAACTTCTCATCTTCGTCATCATAATCTTCTTCGCCGTCATCACTGCTGCCATGTACCCCAGAATCCGGCCCGTTCGATATTCCATTGGATCCATCGCTGTCTATGCCATTTGAGCTATCTTCATTTGCCGGTTTTGCCTTCTTCTTTTTGACTTGGCGCTGTAATCTTTTGAAAGCACGCCTACGTTCTACCAACGCTTCCTTAATTAGCAGACGAGCTTCACTAAGATTAAGTGCAATTAACTCCTCTTCTTCACCTTGATGGTTGATCTGCTTCAATTGGAATTCCTGTCCTAGTTGAAGTGTTGCTGCATTTTCCTCTTCCTCAACTTTTTTTAGTCTTCTCTTAACGGGTTGGAGAGTTGATGTAGAGACGTTCATTCTTAAACAAGACGATTACAACTGGTGGGTTCTCTACTGTAGCAGTTATTCTTTTACACACAAAATTTTGATCTTTTCTTTCCAACCATGCTTAATCGCTGTTTGGATTATTAGCTTGACATAGTACGGTTTTAAGAGCACTTCGGAAAAGTCGGCACGTGACTGAATAGTGTAGATTTTATCCGGTATTCGGTAAAATCAGCTAGCGTTATCGCGAGGGTGAAGTTAAGTCTTAGACGTGAATTATAACTTGTCCTCTTTTAGGAGGAGTAGTATCTGAATATTGTCTATTCAGATACTGGTTTATATAGTAATTATTCTCGACGTTGTGTCTATGCCTACGCCGTATAAAGTGATCTTCAATCAAACCATCACGTGAGATATTCTGGCTGAATATCTACAATAGCACTAAGCCCTAGTAACGTAACCATATTTCTTCCTAAGAACCGAGTCCCAAACGCTCACTCATTTAACTATATTATAATCTGCTAACGTACCATACTACACTTCCGTATTTACTTATTCTTTTGCAGTGGCTGCAAGTACAGTGCTGCTCGGTTTAAATTTTGACTATAAAAACCATTTCCAGGCTGTCCTTACTGATCAAATCAACATCCATACTCATCTGATTGGAATAGTAGTACTAAGGAGCATAGTTAAATACTCTGTTTGCTATTTAGCAGCGTAACTTCAAACCAGTTTCATACATATGTCACGTGAAGTCGGTTCCCACCATAAGGACAACTAACAACGGAAAATATGAAATGAGATCGTTTCAGCATGAACCACACACCAACAACATCAATCGGAATGGTCCAGGACTTGTATTTAATTTTTTGGTCGAATATCTAATCCTTCAGGGTGCTAGCTTAGAATAAATCCTAAGGGAAACCTACTCTCACAAAATAGCCGCCTATGTTGATTTCGATTCCCTTCCTGAATCCATCGCAAGATTTCTTTCCAGAGTCAGCTGTAAACCCCATGACTCCACATAACATGTATGCAGTAATATAGAACAGGAGAAGGTATATGGTCAGGAAGGTTTTGTTTACTAGAATGAGAGTAAAATTACATTGGATACTGAATGTGTATCTGAAAAATTTCATTTTGCGTCCAAGGAAGAGTCTTCCTCAGTGGTAGCACGCACCGGAATTGCAAAAGAAAATCCGCTAGAAGCGTGAATGCGCCCTTTCGCTGGATGGCTGTAATCCCAATACCGAGCCATTTGGTATGTTACCTGACAACACCCATTTTATATTCTTTTAAAAGATAGAAAGTAGAGTGGCAAAGAGAAGATGCAAAGTCATACAATCAATTCTTCGTAGTGTTTCAAATCCATCTGTTTACCTCCATGGCTTTCATTGGCTTACTATTTGTAAGCCCGGTTTGTCTCTAAATTCTGCGGATATTGAATATGAAAACATGACATTTCAGTCCGGATATGTCAAAGGTGGCCAGGAGCATCCAAAACGCTCTTCAGGTTATGTGGTCTACACGGAGGTTCGGGTCTGAAATGCTTTTGCAAGGAGGTTGTACTATAGCCGTGAGCGATGATCAGGTCCGTTTAATTTTGTTTGTTTTTGAGCAGGGGTACAAGGTTAGAAATGAGGAAATACTGCTATCGTCATAACATGCATATAATATTTCAAAAAAAAAAAAAGGCGGAAAATCCAGTCTTTTGTCTTGCCAGACAAAAGCTTTTAAGATTCCTTGAGAATAGCTTCAAGTGTATTATACAGGCAAAGCTTGCAAACTCAGTTTTGGATATTTCAAACTGTTAGATAGGCTTGTCAACTTTAAAGAGTAGTGGCAGAACGGCGTTCCTGAGATTTTCACAAAGAGAGCACGAGAAAAGGACCATTCATTACTGTTCGCATTCTGGCACACCCCTCTTCGTTGGTACTTCAAGCACCTCTTCTTTCCCTTCTAATTTCGAGGACCAGTAGCGTCGATTCGCTTTCATTTGAAAATAGAGCTTAGTATCTAGGCTTCGGTACACTCCCAGAAGCTCTTTCCTCGATACACCAAGGAAACCTCTACGAACACCGATAATTGAATAAATGCAATATTCAGAAGAAGAGAGTAATGGTGGGCCCAATGCTGGCAATGCACAAGAGGGTGCTCCAAATTCGATCTGGAGGTCCTCGTATGTTGGGCAGGGTCAACAGGTAGACCCAAATGCAAACCAGCCCGCACAGCAGCTGTCCTCCCCTCCACAGCAGGTACCGCAGCAACAAGTTCAGTTCAAGTTTACAAACCCCTGGAGCAGTGATAAGTCGGGCATAGTAATGACTCCAATGGAAAGCATTATGGAAGGGGGGGCACACAATATGGGCCCTCCACCCGACAATCTTGATGCATACAGACGCCGGAAATCCAGCCTGGTTATACCACCTGCTAGAGCCCCAGCACCAAATCCGTTCCAGTATGATGAGTACCAAACCTATTATCAATCGCAGCAACAGAATCAAAGACCTATATTTATTCATCAGCAACAGCAGCAACAGCTTGGAAATAATAGACTAGCACCTCCGTTGTTCAAAGCACAGGATTTCCATAGGCGACAAAGTATGGCTGCGGTTCATTATCAGCCCCAAACTGCCACAGTCGCAACCCCAAACGTTGTACCTCCAACCACCTCGATGGCATCGCAATATAGAAGACTGAGTGCATATCCTCCTAGCACAAGCCCTACTTCTTCTTTACAACCACCATATAAGCAGCTGAGACGAGATGATAGTTCTACATCAACACAGTCGTTGCCTCTAGTCATCCCGCAATTGCAAGTTTGCAACTCAAGAGACGACTTGAACCCAAATTTGAATGCAACCCCAAAGTACAGACGTGCATCATTAAATTCAAAGACTATATCTCCCTTGATTGCTCTGACAAGAAGTTTGATTACAACATATTCGTTATCTTCTTCTGAATTCTCGTATCAGACATCAAAGAATCCGAAAAGAGTTCTTACCAAACCTAGTGAAGGGAAATGTAACAATGGCTATGATAACCTCAATAGTGATTACATTCTCTATGTTAACGATGTTTTAGGCACTGAGCAGAACAGAAAGTACTTGGTGTTGGACATCCTTGGCCAAGGGACATTTGGACAAGTAGTGAAATGCCAGAATTTACTAACGAAGGAAATAATTGCCGTCAAAGTTGTAAAATCGAGGGCCGAATATTTAAATCAAAGTATAACAGAGGCTAAGATTTTGGAATTGTTGAACACCAAAGTTGATCCTCTAAACGAACATCATTTCCTAAGGCTACATGACACATTTGTTCACAAAAATCATTTGTGTTTGGCCTTCGAATTATTAAGCAATAATTTGTACGAATTATTGAAGCAAAACCAATTCCATGGGCTGACAATTCAGTTAATAAGGTCGTTTACAGTGCAGTTGTTAGATTCGTTGTGCGTGTTAAAGGATAGCAAATTGGTACATTGTGATTTGAAGCCTGAGAATATCTTGCTTTGCACACCTGATAAACCCGATTTGAAAATCATAGACTTTGGTTCATCCTGTGAGGAAAGACGGACAATCTACACATATATTCAATCTAGATTTTACCGAGCTCCAGAAGTGATTCTTGGGATTCCATATTCCACCAGTATTGACATGTGGTCCCTAGGTTGTATTGTGGCCGAGCTGTTTTTAGGTATTCCAATCTTCCCTGGTGCGTCTGAATTCAACCAGTTGACTAGAATAATAACCTGTCTGGGGTATCCACCCACATGGATGATGGACATGGGTAAAAATACGGCGAAGTTTTTGGATAAAGCTGACATCGGCGACGAAATGGACCCGAATGTCTCAATATCTCCAGATCAACTAAAGTACACATTGAAATCTGTGGATCAATTCAACGCCGAAAACAATGCCAACGAACAACCTAGCAAGCAATACTTCAAATGGGAGCGCCTCGACGACATAGTAAAAAATTATAGAATTTCTAAAAAGATACAGGGCTCACCACAACTCATAGAAAATGAAATGCACGATCGTGAATGCCTAATACACTTCCTAAAGGGTATTTTGAACATGAACCCACTTGAGAGGTGGACGCCACAACAGGCGTCTGCCCATCCCTTTGTCACACAGCAGCAGTTCACGGGTGAGTGGTATCCACCTGGTTTCCTTACCCCCAACATGTATATTGGTGGACATGGCGGCGGCAAGAATATGCCAAGTAATGATAAATCAGGCAGACACCCATCTTTGCAGGAGGGTACGGCACGGGAATTTGATAAATTAAAAATACGTGAGGACTAGAAACCAGGGCAGAATAGAGGCAAACCCACAGCATTGTTATAGACGCTTGCGCCAGTGCACACTGGGAATACATGTAATAGGAAATAAGATAATGATAAAACATTTATAAAAATGCGGCTGCGGCCCTACCAGATGTTGCGTGGTTTACACCGGCATTGGTATTCGTAGAAGGTTCGACATAGCTAAAAAAGTCTCAAAATGCGACCGATTATGATTCGTACCGTACATAACAGATTATATACAAGAGGGCCAGCCTCAGCCTGCCAGCTTGCTGTTGGCGCCGTTTGTGTGCAACTCAGTAGATTATGCACGCTCAGGAGACGCTTCTACGCCTGGAGTGGCTGTGGCTGGGATGCGGCATCTGGCAAAGGAGGGGCCATGGGCTTGGCTTGCCATGCGGCGAACCTCTGGAACATCAGGCCCACACCCTCGATGATTCCCAGGAGACAGCCACATGTAATGGCACTATTTCTGGTGTGTCTCCAGCCGCCTCTGATTGCCAGGGATCCACCGGTGAAGAAACCTGCGATGATGGCGTTCCATGGGTCTTCTCTCTTTCTCACCGCCTTGACAGCACAGTCAAACGTCGAGAACAGGCCACCCCAGACACCGAAGTTGCCTCCCACCACTGGGGCACGAGCTTTGACGGCGGCCACGGCTCCGATACCACGCTCGCCGAGCGGTGAGTTCCTGAAGCCCTTGATTCCGTGCCACACGCATCCACCGATAGCACCCATGGCAAAAGTGCTGCCGAAGTCATTGATGATCACGATGGGGCAGGGATCTCTTGAATGGTCAGCAGACATGTTTGTGATTGATTATCTGCTATCTAATCCTGAAGGCTCGGAAGCTGCGTCTGATCGCTGGTGTGTGTTACGTCTTCCAGCGTGCGCCTTGAGCCATGCGCTTTTATGCACAGACGATTGCAACTGAAATTTTGTCATTCCGAGAAATATCATGTTGCACGAGTAAGCCAAGATAGTCCCATGTTTTATATTACGCCTACGTAAACTATACCTGTTACGAAGTATGCAAACTGATGAAGAGGAGCTGTGTGTAAATCTGGATGCCGTAGCCTATGAAAATGCTGCGGACGGCTCGCTGAGCCGAGGTGGTGGCCTTCAAGCGGGCGCCGTCGTAGTGGTGCCGGGCATTTCCGATACACCGCCGTTCCGCACCTCGATCACGTAATAGAAGATCGGCTGGCGGCCTACGGAGCCCATGGAGCCCGCAGGGTGGCCGATGACGGGCTCGCTGCTGTCGTACTCCTCGTCCAGGCAGCTGCCCCGACGGGTCCGCCCCTCAGGCTGATATCGAAGCACGCCTCTTGGGGATGTGTTGTGTCTGCGGTAGTGCTTGGTATTTGTGTTGTTTGTTAGTGTTGATCTCTTCATGTGTGGTCTGTTTGTGAGTGCCCTATGTATGAAGTGTGATCGTCGTCGTTGCTCCGGAACTGGGCCTTTATATACCAGGGCTTGTCCTCCCCGGAACTGAGCCTTTAGGGGAAGTTTCTGGAAGGATCGCGCGCAGACGTCATGGGACCCGGGCGGTGGGTCACGTGCGTTTACGTACTTAAGAGTCAACTAGCAGAAGCAATTAGTCATACTGAGTGCGGCTGTAAGAGCGCAGTTGCAACGAAGCGCGGGACCTGACAGGTTGTTCCGTGATAGTGTGCATGGGCTGTTACTCGATAAGAGCAGTATTGCTGATAGCCTTCGAGGGGGGTGCTGAGGCGAGTGAGCAGGGAACCTGGACTGGGTGCAACAAATTGTTCGTTCAGAATGATATGATGCAAATGGTGCAACTCCATCCGCACCTCTACAAGCCGATGGACACTGGTTTGTGAACGTTAGTGGGAGCCAAGGTCAAGCCATGCGAGAGGTGGAATTGGAGGGCAATGTTGCACATTCTCGGTCCGGGATATTCGAACTGCTGGTTTCGAAAGCCTTGAGCCGGTTATCGGGAAGGCAATAGCTATGTGACGTAAGTGTGCAGCAATTTCCCGCGTGGTGAGCAAGGTAACTTCGAGTGAAAGAGCATTGGTCCTCATGCGGTGTCTATCGTGCAAAGCCTCCAACCTGCCGGCCATGGAAGTGTAACTGGTCCATGTATTCCAAGTTTCCAGGGTATACCGCGAAGAATGGACCTAGATCTTACTTAGCTGGGAAAGAGCCGACAGACACAACAGAGAGAGGGAGGCGCAACTATGGGCATCTGATGGAGAGAAGCTCGTTACCGGCCGCTGAACAACCGAATAATGTGGGGTGGCTAATTACAAATTCCTTCAGCAGATCTGGGTGCCACAGCAGGAAGCGGCGACGGCCCCGAATATGCGCTCTGCCGCACGCCAGTATGCAGGCACGGCGCTATCATTATATTGTATCACTTTGTACGGCGCCTGCTATTTCCCTGACGATATAAACCGGAGCTCCTCAAAGGGCCGCACAAAGCAGCTCTGTTGACTGAGCAAGCTATTTACAAGTCGCAGACACGGATTATATGCCCTATGGTCTGTGTTCCTTTGCTAACCTGGACTCTCCAATGTGTAGCCCTGTCCTTGGCATCCGGATAAGAAGTGCACAAAACAGAGCCCTCTCCCACCCAGTTCTGGGCGAGATACCGCCAGGTACCGAGATTATCTAAATTTGAAATCGTATGTATCGCTCTATCATTGCATTGAATGAGAGGCAATGGGTGACCGGGGGCTTGACAACAGACGTTACATTAGAAGGAGCTGGCAGAGGGGTGCTACCAGTAGCAGGCTCCTTTCCACACATGGCGCACCATCTTCGTTATCGAACCACAACCCTTGCTAATCAGTTTTGCAAGAGGGAAGAGCATGTTCCAGCTTATGACGTGATATGGTGTAACAGGTTGTGTGCTTGGGCGTTGCAGTGAGTCTTGCTCTCTGGTGCGGCGCCGGATGGTCACTTCAAATAGGGCAGTCGAATAGCCATTTGTGAGTAGGAGCTCAAATCTGCGCGCATTAGATGGAATGGGAAGCATATTGTAGAGATCCAGCGGCGAGGATGCGACTTGCCGTCTGCAGTTGAAGGCTCTCTCTGCTCTCTTAGACGCACATGACGGACAGGGTAACTACGACGAATCATCCCAAGGTGACTCGCCATCCCACACGACTAGGGATATCTATAGCGCATCACAGTGAGTCGTTGGCAAGGCCCAAGAGCACGGTCAAGCTCTCCGCCACGGGAGCCGTTGAAAATTTTTAGCAGCGACCACACTATAAATATGATGTCAAGCATGCTACATGTATCTGTCGCAATTGCAATGCTACCAGAAGCGCAGCAATGATGATTCGGACACCTTTGACGGTTGCCAAGCGCCAACTGAATGTGTACGCCTCTGCTGCGGCGGCCGCGGCCGCCGCCGCACGCCCAACACATGCGTTTGATTCCAACGACGATGCAGGTAAGCAATCGTCGCGTTCTGCACTTGTCGCAGCGCTTGCGGCATCACAGCCTTCTTCGGAGTGGTCTATGGAGCAGATAAGAGAGATCTATAACACACCGCTACTGGAGCTTGTCCACAACGCACAGTTGCAGCACAGAAAGTGGCAGCACCCAAATAAAGTACAGCTGTGTACGCTGATGAACATCAAGACAGGAGGTTGTTCTGAGGATTGCAAGTACTGCTCACAGTCGACGTCGAACAACACGGGACTCAAGGCAGAAAAGATGGTGAGCATCGATAAGGTACTTGTAGAAGCTGAAGAAGCCAAGCGGAACGGCTCGACGCGCTTTTGCATGGGTGCGGCCTGGCGTGAGATGAAGGGCCGGAAATCCGCCCTAAAGCGTGCCGCGGAGATGATCACAAAGATCAACACAATGGGCCTTGAAACGTGTATGACACTGGGCATGCTTGAGCTCGAGCAGGCCAAGCAACTCAAGGAAGCAGGGCTGACCGCGTACAACCATAACATCGACACCTCCAGAGAGCACTACAAAAAGGTTATTTCTACGCGGACGTATGACGACCGGCTGAGAACTATAAAAAACGTACAGGAATCCGGTATCAAAGCCTGCACTGGCGGTATTCTCGGGTTGGGCGAGTCTGAGGAAGACCATATCGGCTTTCTGCATACGCTCGCAAGCATGTCGCCTCATCCAGAGTCCTTGCCCATTAACAGACTTGTTCCCATCAAGGGCACGCGAATTGTTGATGAACTCAACGCACCAGGCGCAAAGAAGCTCGAATTTGACGATATTTTGAGGACTATTGCAACAGCCAGGATCATCATTCCCGGGGCCATAATCCGACTGGCTGCGGGCAGATACACCATGAAGGAGTATGAACAGTTTCTGTGCTTCCTGGCGGGATGCAATAGTATCTTCACAGGCAAGAGAATGTTGACAACCATGTGTAACGGGTGGGATGAGGATAAAGCCATGCTTAAAAAATGGGGACTAGAACCACTGGAGGCTTTTGCAACTTGCGGTACTGAGGCCCGCAAGGCGGCATGCTCTGCCAGCTCGTAACCGCTAGGCATGTTTCCCTTGTTTTGGCATGTGGAGCGTCTCTCTATTTATTATTTATTAAGCCATCCATCGCAAAAGAACGACTGCAGTTTTCAATGTGATGTTGCAGTTGCCATCCAATTGCTACTGCTCTTGGGAAAGCGTTTGGTGCCAGAACTGTATGCGATACTTCTATTTTGTTACTGTCTTGGCATATATTTGCAGGAACCGGTTCATGAGTGCTTCTTAAATAGTGTATGTAGCGACATCCTATAAAGAATATGGTTGGTAATATTACAACTGCAGCGCCTGTGCCGCTTCAGTCACAAACAGGTTAGCGTTTTGGAACTTCCGTAACGAGGTCTTTTGGGAATATGCCATCTGAGGCGTCCCTATATCAATCACTACAGCTTCCTCCAGAACAGGAGCAAGCTCTCCAGATTTCAAGTTCTGCAGAGCCGCCAAAGGCCAGCCTGAACATATGACCCCAGTGCACTCAATGGCGAGGTCGAAATTTCGCAAACCGGTGCTACTATCGTACCCGCTGGGGATATCCAGTGCCCATATCTGTTTAGAGGTGCCCCTTGCGTTATCGCGGTTACACCATGATATCATATCGACAATGCGTTTCTCGTACGAGTGCTCGCCAGCAGTGTTGTCATCATAGAGATCAGAAAGATTGCAATCGTATCCTTGCATTGCGTCAATCACCAGCTCTACAGGACTCGTCAGTTTCTCCATCATGCCTTCCAGGGCGTGTACGCTGTTGACGACTTTACCGCCGCATTTTTTGAGCATATCCAATTGTTCCACCACTGCTGCGTCTTGTACGTCATTTATAGAGCATGTAAAGAGAATAGCAACGCGAATATGGCTGGTTTGGCACAGATGTCTGCCCAGTGCAATCGCCTTAGCGCCTGATCTGTTCGTGTCAGAGGTTAAAATAACTACAAGAGGTTCGGCGTTCAGGTTCGAAGCACGAAACCTGGCACGCCCTCCTAGCCTCTGCTTGATGTAGTGTGACGCGTTGACCGCAAAATTCTCTATCAAAAGTTCCGCCCGGATTCCAAACTGTTCCGAATTCACGCGTTCGATCTCGAGAAGTTGCACAGGAGTGGCCATTGGAACAAGCTGGTCCGTCTCTTTGGTTTTTAAATGCAGCTGTTTTGTTCCAGAGGGTGAATTGGCTGAAAACGAACTCGATCTGGACTGTGTTTTTAGCAGATTTTCCAGCTGCGCGAGAACCTCGGCGTTGTTGCCATTGCTGTCCCCGCTAGCCTTCTTGGAAGCTGCCGAGTGTAATAGATGTGTGATGTTAATAGATTTTGTAATGGGTAGGTAGCCGGGGGTTTCTGCGTCGTAATACTCGTCCTCATCTTCATCCTCTTCGTCTTCGTCCTCGTCTGATGAATGTGCATGCCATGCGTCCTTCTTCGCGTTGGGCAACACCATCTCATCATGCTGGTAGTTGTTGGCATTGGTTCCCCTCACACCGTTGGTGCCATTGGCCTCGCCATCGCCGTTCTTTTTGTTGTGCGAGACTAGTCTATTTTCCGGTGCTATCTCATCACGCTGTTTCAGCTGTGCAAAGATATCCTTTTTGTTGAACATTTTTAGATTCTCCTGGAAGTCGAAATCGTCCTTCATTTTGATCCGGGATGCATCGTCGTTCTGCCAATCTTTCTGTGCACCCTTTTCACCGTCGTTTGAGCTAGATTCGTCGCCAGTAGCGCTAGCCTGTGCGGTAGCCTGTCCGCTTGCCTGCTTCTTCTTGTTGAATGGGACCGTTAGCACCTTGAGGTCTTTCAGTCTGGACGCCCTGACTTTGAACGCTTGCGATGTTCCGCCATCGCCAAACTTGACGTCGTTCAGCGTCAGGCCCTTGGCTGTCGCCTTGGCTATTTTTCCCTGGATAAGCTTCCCGTCCTTTAGCTCGACCTGCACGCCAAACCCTACAAACTCGGACATTTTTTGGTGCAATAGCAGTGTTGTGTATAGTGTAAACGAGATTTAATTCTTTGATGGCCAATTGTTCCAATGCCTGTAACGGCCTCAATCATTCAAGTTCCAGTCACCTTTGAATATTTCAGTTACTTAGCCCGGCAACTGGCACGGCAACTCGTTCAAATTTTCTGAGGTCGAAAATTAAGCTCCGTTTCCCTTACCCGCACGCTAGATACAGGATCAGTATTTTTCAGATATACGCAGCATGCACACAACGGAGAATATAAAGACGCAGAGTGCGGACCTGCATCGTGTGGTAGAGTGGCTGTCAGGCGTCGACGAGGCACCATTCGATCGCTCCAGAAGTCAGTGCCAATGGACTACGCATTGTCATCGAGCTCCGCCAGGAGTTTGCAGCGGAAGGTCGCCATCATGGGTGGCCGGCAGATCGGAAAGACGACCTTGACCGTGAGGTACGTCGAGTCGCACTTTGTCGAGTCGTACTATCCGACGATCGAGAACGATTTCACCAAGATAATCAAGTTCAAGAACCAAAATTACACGTTGGAGATACTGGATACTGCTGGTCAGGACGAGTTTTCGCTTTTGAATATGAAGTCGCTCATGGGCGTAAAGGGCATCATCATAGCATACAGCGTGGCTAACCGGGGCAGCTTCGAGCTTGTTCCGATCGTCTGGGACAAGATCGTCGATCAGCTTGGCCGGGACAACCTGCCCGTTGTGATCGTTGCCAACAAGATCGATCTGCGAGACCAAGCGAAGAACAGCCGCATGGCCGGCCTGAACGGCCTGCAGGACGAGCACCTCAGCACGTCGAGCTACGTGACCACCGAGGAGGGCCGGCAGCTGGCCCAGTCGCTGATAAACAGCTCCGACAAGAAGCTGAAGGCGGGCTTTGTCGAGTGCAGCGCGAAGCTGGACATCAACGTGGACGACGTGTTCCAGACGCTGTTGAAGAAGATCGAGAGCTTTGAGTCTGGCGGCGCATACGACGGCGACGGCGACGGCAAGTGCGTGCTGATGTGAAGTCGGACGACAGCCCGGGCGAGGGGGCCGCGGCGGCGCCCGCCGGCATTGCCTGCATCGCCCGCCGGCAGACCCGCGCAAAACAAATATACGTTTTAATAACTTTTCATATCATGGGTTCTACAGAACTGCACTAAATACTCGGGCCGCAGCCGCAGCCGCCTACCAGCAGATGTAGCCACCGTCGACGACGACGTTCGAGCCCGTGGTGTAGCTGGACGCGGAGGCGCTCAACAGGTACAGCATGGTGCCAACGAACTCCTTTGGCTCGGACATCCTGCCGAAAGGCGTTCTGCGGTTCCACTCTTTCTTCAAGATGGTGCCCTCTGGTGTTGCCAGGATCTCCCTGGTCATGGGCGTGATGATGTAGCCTGGGGAGATGGAGTTGACACGGATGCGGTACCTGGCCCACTCGGAGCCGAGGGACTTGGTCAAGTGGATCACACCGGCCTTGGACATGTTGTAGGGCACCTGGGGCTGTGGGTCGTTGACGATAATGCCGGACATGGACGCGATCAGGACGAACGAGGCCTCGGGGAACTGGGGGTCGGTCTGGTCCTTGGCGCTGGCGAGCAGCGCGCGGGTCATAGACTGGCAGATGTAGAGGGAGCCCAGCAGGTCGACCTTGACCAGGTCCTCGGCGCGGTCGGCTGGGTACTCGTGGGCGGGGAAGTTCTGGCAGTAGCCCGCGGTGTGGAGCAGCTTGTCGGGCAGGACGCCGTTGTGCTTGACGGGGATCTCGGCGATGAGGCGGTCGACCTGGCCGGCGTTGCTGATGTCGCAGGTCCAGATCGAGATGGCCACCTTGGGCAGCTTGTTGGCCTCGAGGAACTCCTCGAGCTCGGCCTTCGTCTTCTCGAGCAGCTCCATGCGCAAGTCGACGAGCGCCACCTCGGAGCCCTGTGCGACCAGCGCCTGGCACAGCGTGTGTGCAAGGCCGCCGGTGCCGCCGGTCACGACGGTCACGTGGCCGTCCAGCCTGTAGTTTGGCACGATGTCTGCGACGCTGGGGATCGCGGTTTGGGGGTCTGTGTTAGCCATTGCGGGTGTGTGTGTTGTTAGGGGTGTGCGAGTATGCTGAATGCTCTGCGTGCTCTGCGTGATCTGGAGGGAGATGGAAGAGAGAAGCTGGCAAAACCTCCCAAACCTCGTTCCAAATCGTCCGCCTTATATACGTCTTAGTGGGCGAGCGCCGCCGCCGGCGCTCGACGTCGTCTTGGAGCGTTTCCGTTTCAAGATAGCAGGAACGCGGCCCGCCAGGTTGTCGTGCTGGTGCGCCCAGCTCCTTTCTCTTTGCACGTTCCCGTCTCCCGGCGACCTTGAGGCTATGATGGGCGCCAACGCCTACGCCAACGCCAACACGTACACGTACACCTACGCGAGGCCCGGGCTGGTGGTAACGGTCAGCGCAGCAGCCAGCATGTTCCAACCTTCCATCCCATGCAACGGTCGCCGCGCGAGCGGCGAGCCCTTTTTCCGGGCTCCTATTCGTGCAATTGGCAGTGCCACGCTCGGGTAGTGCCAGGAGCCTCTGCAGATAGAGCGATTGACGAAGGGCGGATGTGTGATGCAGGAGCTTAGATCCAATAGCGGGCTCCTATTGTGCCGGGGACGGCAAAAGCTAGGAAGGGAGAATACAATGTGGAGAAGAGAGTGCGGAACGGGTTGCGGAGAACAGGCCGCGCGCGGGCGGCCACGGGCGGCCACGGGCGACGGCACGGAGTAGCCTGCCTACGCGGCGCCGCAGGCCCGTCGCCTGTTCGACAGCAGTGCTGTCATCCGCCCAGCATTCCGAAGCTCCGTGTGCACCAGTTTTCTGCGGGCGGTCCCACCGCCGGCGAGAATGGCAGAATATTGGGCCCCTGGCGGTGAATGGCGTGTTTGGGCGCGGGGCCGCGGGCGCCCCGGAGCGGGCGCCGCGGTGCCGTGGCGTCCAATTGGCGGAGACGGGCCGTGCGACATGATGCGCGGGGCTGCGGGCGGCAGCGGCCCCGCCGGGTCCGTTCGGAATGCAGGCGGCTACTCGAGTGGGAGCGGCAATGTGCCGGGCTGGGCGATCGGAGACTGGAAAGCAGGGTGGCCGCGTTGCAGACCAGAACGCGGTATGCAACACGGTGCGCGACGCAGCCGCAACGCGGGCCGCAGCGGAGCGCTGTCCAGGCGGCGGAACACAGCCGCGTGCGGTGACGGTACCCCGGTGTAGATGAGGTGAGGGGCGTTGCTAGGTGTGTTGGTGGGTGCGTTGTGCCGGGCGCGGCGCGGCGTGGCTTGGCAGGAGCTTCCCCCACATGCAGAGCGTGGCCGCAGCCGGGCACTGAACAGTGACAGGATAGAGGGTGTGGTGTACGGGTGGACCAGGCGGTGTGGGTGGAATTTGGGCGGCACGTCACGTGGCCAGAGGTTTTCTGGCCGTGCTTCTGTTGGCGGAGGTGCGGCGGGGTTTGCCAAGGCCCGTTTTTGCTGCCCGTTCCTTGTGCTGTGGTTCAGCCACACTCTCTGAAACGCAGCGGCCACGCCATTTAGTGGTCGGTGTTATACTGCACCGGTCCAGAATCACAGCCAGGCTGGTATTGTGAGCGGTTGCGGCTGTTTCTCCAGTACCCCGCAGTTTTTCTTGTATACTGGCCTTTATTTTTCCGCGGGCGCCCACTGCCTCGCTAAGTCTCCTCAGCCCGCCGCTCGCGTCTGCGAGACGGGCTGGGAAGACCGGGGGGGAGAGAGGCTCCGGGCGCAAGGACGAGTTGGCGAAACGTGCACCTCCACTACAAGCGTCATCGCCCTCGCTCGACGGGCGTTGCTGGCGCATCTCCCCGGACGACTTATCTTCACTCACAAACCCTGAGTGCCTCTGCCGGCCCTTGTTCGGTCGCTCGGTCGCTCGGTCGCTCGGTGACTCGGCTTGTTTCTCTTTTTGTCCCTCGGTTTGGCTCTCGGTTTGGCCCTCGCTCTGTCGCTGCCAAGAGTTTCTCTATACTTCCTGCATTCCCATGCCAGGGCCCACGACCCCTGTCCACGCTGCATTTCAAGGTTGTCTCTGCACTTCAAGGTTGTCCTCTGCACTTCAAGGTTGTTCTCTGCACTTCAAGGTTGTCCTCTGCATTTCAAGGTTGTCCCTGATGCAAAGAAAGAATGTAGGGGCGCATCGGGGATTTTCTCGAAGCAAGCGCCAAGGACGAAAAACAGCTATAAAGACAGCATCAGTGCCTGCACCGAACCCTGTCTTCGCTGCCACTGAGGCCAGCAGTTGGCGCGCACAAAATCTATCCGCCATGTCCTTACCTTGCGTCCAGAAAGCAGTTATCATAGACAAGGGCTCTCTAAAGATCACTACAGAGCAGCCTCTGCCGTTCTTCAACGGGAACTCCCTTCTCGTGAGAACGAAGGCTGTAGCAGGCAACCCAACCGACTGGAAACACGTCGCGTACGGCTTCGGCCCCAACGGCTCCGTCCTGGGTTGCGATCTCGCCGGCGAAGTGGTCAAGGTGGGGAGCGACATCAGAGGCTTTAAGCTGGGCGACAAGGTCGCTGGCTTTGTCCACGGTGCTTCTGTCAGACACCCAGAAAATGGTGCGTTCGCAGAATATGTACAGTTGGACCCCGACATCGCCTACCGCCTGGCCGACACCACTGTCTTCAGTGACAGCGAAAGAATACCAAGCGGCCCCTTCAAGTTTTGGGAAGATGCTGCATCGCTGGGGGTATCTCTGGGAACCGCAGGCATGATTTTGTTCCACCACTTTGGCAACAAGTTCACTTGGAAGCCCTCAGGGCCTCCCCAAACGAACCACCCTATTTTGATCTGGGGAGCTTCCACGGGTGTGGGCTTCTTCCTAGTGCAGTTGGCCAAGAAAACCAACGCTTATAGTAAGATAATTGGCGTGGCATCGAGAAAGCACGAACAAATTTTGCAAGAGCATGGCTTGGACGAGCTTTTCGACTACCACGATGCCGATGTCGTTGAACAGATAAAGGCCAAGTACAAAAATATCTACCATGTCGTTGATGCTGTCTCTACGTTAGAGACACTGCGCCAGTGCTACGCCGTAGCCGCCAGTGATAAGCCTGCAACCGTTCTGCAGCTGATGCTGATGACAATCGAAGACATACCGGAGGAAGATCGCCAGCTGAACGTGGAAGTCACTGGGACCTTGTACTACTGCGTGACAGGCAAAGACGTGCCATTTGGATCGATTACCTTTCCGGCAGACCCAGAGTATCGCCAAGCAGGTATTGATTTCATCAAGGCTGTCAATCCGTACATTCTCAACGGCGAGTTGGATCACATTGCTATCAGAGTATATAAAAATGGTCTTGACGATATTCCTTTATTGGTTGAAGATATCAAGGAAAACAGGAACTCTGGCGAGAAATTAGTAGCTGTCCTTTGAATGTATACTATGCTGTGGTCAGTTTCCACACTGTCCTGCTATTTTATCGACAATCTATGGATATATTACATCTCAGTCACAGAACGGCAAGGTTTGCTCAATAGATCATCCGCCCAGACTTTGGTTTTATTAATGCCATGTGGTATTTGCCAAATTTCAAAACTTCTGTATCTCTCCACGGAATATTCTATGCTTGTGCAAACAAGTGGCATTGGCTGTCATATCTTGCAATATAAATTACGTACTCGACAACTGTGTTTACGGAACAATAAATAGAGAACTTAAAGTCCATTTCTTAATGCCAAAAAAAGGCTTAAACATTAGAGTTGTATGGTATATTCGTTTCGCCTTAGCTCAAGAAAACTTCTATTCTCACCTCGTTGGGCCAGTTTTAAACAACCTCACCTTTCTTGCATGCCCGCCTCTAAAATCCATTTATAAAAGTAGGGTTTTTTACATATATATATATATATATGCCATAGTCACTAATCCTATTGGCAACATCTTTCTAACCGTCCCCAAGAAATCCTTACCTGTCGCTTTGGAAACTCAGCGCTATCAAAAAATCCAGACATTGACTTGGAGTATTCACAAGCCAAAGATAATTGTCTCAAGAAATACATAAAATGGAGCATTCAAAACCCTTTATTAACATTCAAATATTTACCAAAAGTCAGCAAGATGAATATGTGGTCTTGATATACAACATTCCGGAAAACCCAAAATTGCAGGAAGAGCCAGTCTTAATCACCAATAGAAGAAATAAGGAACGTATTCTACGTTTACCAATCGGCAATATTTCTTAGTAAAACCCAAATGGATTAGGTGGCCTTCTCTTATTAAAGTGACCTTCTAACTGTTCCTGAGGTTTATCACGTGAATGTAGTTTGTAGATATTCTGCCCGGGCCCTGTGTGGGTGTTTTAAGTGAAGCTGGCTCCTGTTCTGAGACTTAATATAA